>ML340192.1:0-45495 GCA_005239505.1 Nicotiana paniculata
TTAATATTTACATCGAAAATAGTATAGAATTTGGGTGTGGTCAAAAAATAGTTGTTCACAACGGGAAGGATAGCATGATAGTAAAAGAGGCAACAACTTCAGGTAAGGCACATAAGAGTTTAATCGGCAATAAGGATAGAACATGAAGCAATTAATTCCAACTAAGACACTTAAGGGTGAATTTAGTAAATAGGGGATTTAATATGACAAACAACTCATATCTAATTAACATAAGCACCAAGAGCCCTGAACAGTCAAATTTCAACAAATAAGCCCAAGCACATACTCGTCACCTCATGTACATGGCCTTCATATAACACAACTAGCACAAATGACTCAAATCCTAAGGAGTAGTTCCCCCACACAAAGTTAGGCAAGATACTTACCTCAAATAAGCTAGACCGTTACTATAAAATGACCTTATTAAGTGAAACAACTTCCGGACGGCTCAAATCTAGCCAAAATAACATCAAATCATAAATAAAACTCATAGGAAATAATAAAGATTCAATCTTTAAAAGAACTAAAACGTCAATCCCTGGGCCCGCACCTCGGAACCCGATAACATTCACAAAACCCGAACACCCATTCCGATACGAGTTTAACCATACAAAAATTATCAATTTCCATCATCAATTTGTCTTTCAAATCATCATTTACATTTTGAAAGATGTTTACAAATTGTTTCCAAATTCCAACTTAATTCACTAATTAAATGATGAAGATAATAATGGATTCATGAAATATAACAAGATTAAGGTAAAGAACACTTACCTTAATGAATTTCTTCAAAACCCACGAAACATCTTCCAAAATCGAGGTTTACAACTCAAAATATGGAAAACAAATGGCAAACCCTTGAATATAACCTCTTTGCCCAGCACTTTCCGCATTTGCGGACAATAGGTCGCTTCTATGATGTTCGCTTTTGCGACTAAAATGTCGCTTCTGAGGATGATCACTCTTTTGCACTGCCTTCCCTTCTGTGAGCCTAGGCACTGTACCTGCCATGTCCCACTTGCACAAGGATTCTTGCCTCTACGAGCACACACACAGCTTCCAGCTTCCGCTTTTGCATCTTCATCTCCACATCCACGATTACGCAAGTGCGGAAAGTACTTCGCACATGTGACCATTGCCAATCCTTCCCCTTGCGCTTATGCGATCACTTCCTCCTCTATGCAGTCACGCACCTGAACCAAATCCATCAAAGGTGCGAGGACACCAGTCCAGAACCCCTCAGCATTTCTTATGTCCAAAAATCTGATCTGTTATCCATCTGAAATCCACCCGAAGCCCCCAGAACCGCAACCAAATATACCAACACTTCCTAAAGCAAGACACAAACTTATTCGAGGCCTCAAACCACACCAAACAATGTCAAAATTACAAATCGCACCTCGAATGGAACTTATGAAATTCCAAATCTTCCAACTTCCAAAACTCGTGTTGAAACATATCAAATCAACTTGGAATGACGTCAAATTTTGCATGCAAGTTCCAAATGATATAATAGAGCTAATACAACTCTCGAAATAGGAATCTAATCCCAATATCAACAAATTCAACTCCCGGTCAAACCTCTCAACCTTCCAAAACGTCAACTTTCCAATTATTGCCGAAATGCTTCAAATTACTCTACGGACCTCCAAATCCAAATCCGGACACACGCCTATGTTCAAAATGACCATACAAACCTATTGGAACCATCAAAATGTCATTTCAGAGTCGTCAACACAAAAGTCAAAACTCCGGTCAACTCTTACCACTTGAGCTTCTAAAGCAAGAATCCTTCTTCCAAATCTACCCCGAATCACCGAAAACTGAATTCGAACACACACGCAATTCATAACACATAATATGCAGCTGGTCGAGACCTGAATCCGCCAAATGGGGGGCTAATTCTCAAAACGACCGATCGAGTCATTACATTATCCCCATTTTAAACAAGTATCCGTCCTCGAACGTGCGAAGAACTGTTTCGAAGTCATCAAATCATTGAATGTACTCATCATACCTATACTCGCGGGTGATCCCACGTCACCCCAATCCACATAGGCCTGAAAACACCATCTTAACTGAAAGTTGTTCCTTCCACCCACACTGGTAAACCTTAGAATCAAATTTCTCACCACCCAATCATTTACAAGAGACCCAATCCCCATATTAACATATGGTATCAGCCTCAACGAGCTATAACAACTCATGCCTACACCCACACGGTGCAACCACCCAACGTAATACCTCACATATATGCCCTTAACAATAACTCTGGCCACAATAGCTGCCTAAAATCAAATACTGCATTGAAGAGTACCCTCATCACAGCTAAAAATTTGTCCCAGACCTCTACAACACCGACAACGATGTAAGAAACATGAAGATTCCATGACTATTCACTCAAATCAACAAGTCACACCTAACACCACTTGGGCGCATGATGTGCCGGAGAATTTTGGCATTTTTTATACTAATTACATAGACTTTCGCTCGTCTTTTAAAGAATTTTAAGTTATTTATTATGTATTTTTGTTGTTTTGGATTATAACGTACTTGAAGAACCAAGAACAGGAAAAAGTTTACAAAACCCCATAGAAGGACAGAAATGTAGCAGGTTTGCAACCGCAAAAGCGATGTGCGGGACGCAAACCAACCGCGGAATGAAGTAGTTGTTCCCACTTTCTAAAAGAGAAGTATGCGGTCGCATAAAGTTGGTGCGGGCCGCATAATGACCACATAAGTGCAAGAAAAATTTCTGCGATAGCAATTCTACGGCATCGTCTGTGATCGCGTAATCAATATGCGGACCGCATAACGGATCTGCGATGAACAACTGGGCGTGAAACTATGCAATGGACTTGCATTTATGTGGACCACGAACATGATCTGCGACACATTCTGCGGTCACAGATATGATCAGCAGGGGTATTTTTGTCAATATTTGACCCCGACGTTTAGCCCATTATAAATAGATTAACTAGGATTTTTGTGGGACATCTTATCTGAAAAAGAGGATACATTGAGAGCATTGAATACACCATTATTTTGGAAGATTTTGAAGAGAGAATCTTGTATCCTTGTAAGCTTTATGACTTTATTTATTGCTTTGTTCTTGGATTCTAGTATGAGTAGCTAGTTTTAAATTTTAAGGTTGTGGACCCTAAATGGGTGTAATGTTAATGGGTGTTTACCACTGAATATATATATATATATATATATATAATGGTTGGTTAGTATTTATTCATTTCTCATGCTTCATTTAATGTTGGTGGTTGCAAACATTGACTAATGCTATTCACTCTATCTTTACTTGTAAAAGTGGGTTAGGGTTTGGTAGAAGTGAGTAGCAAAAACTCAAGGCTTTAAATCTTGTTTGATAGAATCGCTTAGGTAAGTGGGTTCTATTTGGAATAAATTGGTTGTTCATAATTGTAACACTTTTATATTTGAAAAAATCATAAAGAGAAAATACTACCTAACTATTGGAAAATATTGGGTAGCCATTTAGAAACCATTTGCATATCAAAGGACCTTCCATTAGAAATATATCATATTAACACCGATAACATTACATTCCGTTGATGGGGACACAACCTTAGTTTCCTTAATCAAATTAATTACATTCTCACAACAAAATAATTTTCTCTATTACTCATAATTACAACACTCTGTTTTAAGCTAACGGAGTAGGATTACGACTTAACTCAAGTTTCACACTATTCAAGTAACCTTTTCACACCTATTCCCTGTGGGATTCGACCCCAACTTAGTTGAGTTATTATATTTGACATCGGCCACCTTACACCATTTATTTAGGTGTAATTTGAGCGTATCAACACACACCTCACAAGTTAAAACCCACTAAGCACAACACGAATATGACTAAATATACAAGGAAATACATGAAAGAACTATCAAACAAGCCCGACAGGCATCACTCCTTATCAGTACCATAATACTAATCAATTTCACTAGGGAGAATTAAAACACATGAACTAATCGCAAGAATCTCATCCTGATTTAACTCCACCATAGCACGCAGCCCGGCTCAAACACATCAAATAACATGAAATCGCGAGGGTCCCACCCTCAACTCTGAATCATAAGTAGAATACACATCATACCAATCAAAACCTTCCACTAATTTAGTTTCGCCAACAAAATCACAACACATACTGAACTCCCACACTAGTAACGCATCTAAATCACAAATCGTAACCAACCACCTAGAAATCACATCAAAACCTACCATAATGGGTAACAAAAAGTCAATTCTAATCTCATAGCTCCAAGTAATGAATTAAAACAACACGATAGACACGGGATAGCACTATAGAATCTTCCAACAGGGCTAAACACATAAGTAGAGTACCAAATAAAAAAACTCACCCATATGTAAAGCAAGATAGGAGGACTCACCCCGATAAGCAGAACCGAAACAAACTACAAATGATGCTCCTCCATAAATTGAAACCATACATGTACGGAATCATCTGGTGTAGCGACTTCATCCCTACCGTAGAAAACATATCAATGGGTCGGGCCTTGCCCTTTTGGGTGCCTTCTACTCGCCTGACCTGCACCCCAAGCTGGCAGTGTAGGGATATCAGCAACTGGAGCAGAACTCATAGCCTGAATACACCACTGTGACACCTCTATCCGGAGTCTGGGACAATATCTCACCATGTGGCTAGTATCTCCACACATAAAGCAACCTCTCCGTTGACATGGCTTTGGAAGTTGTCCGATACGGGTAACCAGAGACCCATGGGTACCTGAAACACCGTGTGAAGCCTGAAGTACAAACTGAATTGGCTAACCCATAAAACCTCTACCATGTCGTACCTTACCTATAAAAATAGCAGACCAATAGGTCCCTCCGGTCTACGAGGCCTCTTAGCCTCCCTGTCCTCTCTCTCTTGACCTCGCATGGCCTCTCCCTCCTAGTCCCGCATGCCCTCTAATCGATGAGCAATCTCTACCACTTGCTGAATTGGAACATCCCACTTCAAGTCCCGAGCCATGCTGAACCCAATATCATGACTAAGCCCCCCAATGAACCTGCAGACTCTGTCTTTAACTGTAGAAACCAAAGTAGGTGCATGTATGGACAATTCATTAAAGATAATGGCATACTCTGACATTGACATAGCCCTGTTGCAGCTACTCAAACTCCACCTTCCATGCATCTCGAAGGGTCTGCGGAACAAACTCTCTCAAAAACATTCTTGAAAACTAGACCCATGAAGGTGAAGCTGCATCGCCTGGGCTACCCAATTCGTATAATAGCCAACAGCGATATGCAGCTCCCTTAAGCTAGACCGTAGTAAAGGAAACCACACTCGTCTCCACAATACCCATAGTGCGGAGAATATGATAGCACTCCCCTAGGAACCCATGCACATCGTCTAAAGCCATACCACTGAAAGTAGGAGGGTAATACCTATTGAGCCTCGCAAGTATAAGTTGTTCTTCCCCATATGTTGCTGCCCAAACCACGGGCTAACTTGGGACAACAGGCTATGTCGGCATGACACTTAGAACCTGACCAACGTGGACTCGCTGCTCTGGAGTACAGGCAGCGGGAGTCTGAGCTCCTCTCTCCGATATGTGAAGTAGCTGGTGCAATCGAAATCAACCCTACCTGAGCCAATGTACCAAACATGCTCAGGAACTGTGGTAAAGTCTCCTGAAGTCCTGGGGTTAAAATAGGCGCCTCCGGTACCTTTCCCCCAACAAGAGCTACTAGTGGCTCCTCAATAATTGCTCTGACTGGTGCTCTAGCTGTAGCACGTGATCCTCCTCGGTCTCTGCCTCTGTGTCGGCCCCTAGCAACACCGCCTATGGGGGAAACGTCGACTGTAACTGCAACTCGTGTCCTCACCATTTGTGTGAGAATAGAATGACAAAGGTTCAAACTCCAAGATCAATAAACTCGCACGATAGGAGTGAAGAAAGTGAAATTGTCCTAATAGTTCTGTAGCCTCTCGAAGATAAGTACAGACGTCTATGTACCGATCCACAAGACTCTACTAAACTCGCTTATGACTCATAGCACCTATGAACCTAGAGCTCTGATACCAACTTGTCACGACTCAAACTTCCCTCTGTGGGATGTCATGATGGCACTTAGTCTCTAAGCCTATGTAATCCAAACACTTACTGGATTAATAGTAGAATTCAACTATCCACTGATAAATATGAAATAGAATTCTTATTACATAACTTACAATCCCAAAACTGATAGTACAAGTCATAAGCTCTACTAAGTTTGCTAGAAAATCCCTAAATACAACTGTTCGCAATAGAATTTAACCTTACAAGTAAAATATCAGAAGATGACTCTGAGGCTACGAATGTGACGGTAGGTTTACCTTGAGTCTCCACAAAAATGTTTGACCAGTCAACTTATAATCCACAATAACTGAGGCACCTGGATCTATACAAAAATGTGCAGAAGTGTAGTACGAGTACACTACAGTGGAACCCCGTAGTTGGTGGAGTAGTGACGAGGGACAGTCAAGACACCTAACGGACTAAACAACATGAAGAAATGTGAAGGTGAACTAACAGAGAAATAATATTAATATAAAGCTAAGCAGGATAAGGAATAAAAAATAATACTTGCAATGGTACACTAGTAACAACAATATTTAACAAGAAGCAGTCAGGTAGTAATGTTGTAGAGTAAGCTGAACACAGTCTAAGTCCGATGAAACAAAGTAAAGTAAAATCGGTAACAACTCAATAAGAACAACCGCTTTCACGTCGGATCTGTTAAAGCATTTCCACGAGGTACCGGACCTCATAAACACAGCTCACGGGTCCCAATTCATGAACCCTGGTCACTTGGCATCATGCCCACATTACAACTTATAACCGTACAGACGACTCTCGTGCCAATAGAACAATTCTCAAACAGAAGGAAAGTAGACAAGAGTACGTATAATTGTCAATAACGTCAAGATTCATCGTCTATAATTGATAAGGATGATTTAATTACATGTATGCTTGTGCAAGTGTTCTAACTTAATTCAATTCAAAATAAGAGTAGCGGCGATGAATGGAACTGAAGAAATGATCATCACGAGATGTACAACGTAATAAAATCAGCAATTAAGTGGAAGCAACGATTATCACAACAAGATTAGCTACATAGAACTAAGCAAATAGTGCAACACGGAGGAAGATAATTAATAGTATGCTAAGGAGGCAAAAATCAACAACAAGTAAAAAAGAAAGGGTAAATGACACAAGAGCCCTACCGAGGTACCGACTCGTAGTCTCAAATCATAAAATGAATCACAAACTTTCCTTATATCACTGCAGGAGCCTTTACATTCAATTTTTGAAAATCATTTTCCCGATTAATTGGTTCCATTGTGAATCTTCTGTTAGCACATCTTGATTAAGTGGTTATCCTCTGTGTTACTTATTTGGTTTCAATGATACTTCACTCTATTCTTATTGTTTTACTGTTTTTATCACATGTTGATTTTGTCGCCATTTACTGATTTCTCCTGTCCATTTTTAGCTTTATTCTTCTATACTTCACAAGTTACTTTGTCTAGTGAGTGTCTTGACTTATACATCGTCCCTACTCCACCGAGTTTACTCTTGATACTTACTGGGTACCGACTGTGGTGTACTCATCCTACTCTTCTGCATATTTTTGTGCAAATTCAGATACTTCGGAGTCTGTTGATTTTTAGGTAGCGGGCCAGATATTACGAATGTGACTTCAAGGTATACCTATCTTCACGTTCGCAGGCCTCTGAGTTACCTTCGGAAGTTATTTATGTACAATTCATTTCTATTCCAGAACAGTTGTACTTAGAGATTTTTCTGGTGAACTCAATAGAGCTTATGACTTGCAGTACCGATTTTGGGATGTCGTCTATTATCTTGGGATTGTTGGTTCTGAATCGAAATTTTTGTTTCATATGTAATCGTTATTGGTTGGATTTTGCCATTATTTTAGTCAGTGTTAGGATTACCTAGTCTCAAATACTAGGTGACATCACGACTTCCTACGGAGGAAAATTGGGGTCGTGACAAATTGGTATAAGAGCTCTAGGTTTATCGGTGCTACAAGTCATAAGCGAGTTTAGTAGAGTCTTGTGGATCGGTACGGAGACGTCTGTACTTATTTTTGAGAGGCTATAGAACTATTAGGAAAAATCTCCACTTCTTTCATTCATGTCGTGCGGGTTTGGTGATTTCGAAGTTTAGGCCTTTGTATCTATGTTCTCTCACACATGGTGAGGACACGCGCTACCGAATCAGCTGAGCAGACACCCGCACCCTGCTAGAGCCGATAGACGCCATGGCCGAGGTAGAAGCCAAAGAAGGGCACGTGTCGCAGCTCGAGCACTTGGTAGAGTAGCAGTTGAGGAGCTTCAAGTAGCTTCGGTTGGGGGACAAGCACCGGAGGTGCCTGTTGTTACCCCCGGACTTCAGGAGACTTTAGCATATTTCTTGAGCATGTTTGGTACATTGGCTCAGGCGAGAGTCATCTCTGTTACACCAGCTAATTCGCAGATTGGGGGAGGAGCTCAGACTCCTACCACTAGTACTCCAGAGTAGCGGACTCACATTGGTCAAGTTCCAGGTGTGGTTCCAGTACAACCTGTTATTATAGTTCGGCCTGAGGTCAGGCTAGCGGCATTAGAGAAGGAGAAGAGGAGGCTTGAGAGGTTAAATAGGTATAGCCCACCTACTTTCAGTGGCACCGCTACCGAGGATGCACATGGATTTCTAGATAAGTATCACTGTAGTCTCCACACCATGGGTATTGTGGAGGTGAGCGAAATTGCTTTGACTACATTTCAGCTATGGGGAGTAGCGTATCAGTGGTGGAAGGTTTATGAGGAGGGTAGACCAGCCGATGTAGCACCACCCACTTGGGCTCAGTTTTTCAGAGATGTTTTTAGGGAGTTTGTACCCCAGACCCTCCAGGATGAGTGGCGTGCAGAGTTTGAGCAGCTGCGTCAGGGCACCATGACGGTGTTAGAGTATGCCATTAGGTTCAGTGAGTTATCCCGTCATGCGCCTACTTTAGTTCCTACAGTCAGGGAGCGAGTCCGCAGATTCATTGAGGGGCTCAGTTATGATCTTAGATTCTGCATGGATCAGGAGTTGCAGATTGATACTTCATTTCAGCATATGGTGGATATTGCCAGGATGTTAGAGTGCATTCAAGGTGAGGAGAGGGAGGCTAAGAGACCAAGAGGTCTCAAGGTTCTGGAGGGTTCGGTGGATTCTACTCTTCAGCTATGACCCATCATGGCGGATGCTCGGGCAGTTGGTCAGTCCAGTCCGCACTTCAGACTACTTGTGGTGCTCCAGTTAGTCAGGGTACTCATGTGGGGCAGTCATATTTTACTGCACCACCGACACGGGGTTCTTACAGCGGTTATTGCAGTTATCCGGCATGGACTCAGTATGTACATCCACATCCGCAGAGGGGTTACTATGAGTGTGGTGATACTAGGAATATCATGAGAGATTGATCCAGACTCGGGAGGGGCAAATATCATCAAAGCACTTAGGCTACGAGTACTAATCCAATTGCTACTCCACCCGCACAACTAGTTAGAGGAGGAGGACAGACGGGTAGAGGGCACCCTAGAGGGGGAGGCCCGTCCCGTTGATATGCTCTTTATTGTAGGGCTGAGGCCGCTGCACCAGATGGTTTCATTAGAGGTATCATTTTGATTTGTTATAGAGGATCATAATTATTATTTTGATCTGGTTCTGCTTATCGGGGTGAGTCCTTTTATCTTGTTTCACATATGGGTGAGTTTCATGATTTTGTACTCTAATTATGTGTTTACCCCTTGTTGAGAGATTTTATAGCGGTAGCCCGTGTCTATCATATTTTTGTTCACTATTGAGAGTTATGAGACTAGAAGTGACATTCTGCTACTCATTACGCTAGGTTTTGATGTGATTTCTGGATGGTTTGGTTAGGATTTGTGATTTAGATGCTCTACCTGTGTAGGGAGTTCGTTAAATGTTGTGATTTTGTTTCGCAAAATTGAATTAGTGGAAGGTTTAGGTTGGTATGATGTGTATTTTACTTGTGACTTAGAGCTGAGGATGGAATCCTCGCGTTTTCATGCGGTTTGATATGTTTGGACCAAGCTACATGTCGCGTCGGAGTTATATTGGGATGAGATCCTTGTGATTAGCTCATATGCTTTGATTCTCCCTTGTGGAATTGATTCGTAGTATGGTACTGATATATAGTTATGCCTATTGGGATTATTTGATAATTCTCCCATGTATTTCTCTTTGCATATTTAGTCATATTCGCGTTGTGCTTATTGGGTTTTAGCTTACGAGGTATGTGCCCAGGTGGCGTTAGATGTGACTTGTCGATTCAGGTGAATGGTTATGATATCCTCATGTTTCTTGCATCATAGTTGGCATATTTAGTCACATTTGTGTCATGTGAAAGCTGTGTACGCGAGATGACGAGTACTTGCTCGGGCTTATACGTGAAAATTGACCGGTTTAGACTCTTAGGCTTCTTTCATGTACTTATTTGGAATTGTTAGCACATGTTATATCTTTTTTTCGTCATGTCTACTATCGCATGCTTTAGTTGAAGATGTCGTTACATGTCACATTCTTTACTTGTCGAGTTTGCTCTTATATGCTTTATTTGAGGTTTTAATCACTTTTATCATTGTGTGATTCCTTTTGTTTCCTGATTATTCTCATGCATTTGGACGTAGTGCTAGTTCGTGTCATCTCTTTCATTGTTAGTCTATTCATACACTAGAATTCGAAGTTTACCATTTCATAGAAATACTTTCACTATTGAATTTATCCTTAAACAATTAATTGGGATTGAGGTTATCGAGAGTATTAATCTATTTTAATTGAAATTGTGTTTAAAGGGGGTGTTGTACCTTGTTGAGCTACTTTACCATTCATTTAGTCGTTATTGAGAATCTATACACATTGTGTTGAGTCGTGGGTTTTTTGTTGTAGAAATATTGATATTGTTGGATCTTTGGAAAGATGTGGCCCATGGGCACTTGTGATACGAATTGGTACGTCGTGTTGTTGTGATGTTAGCATTTGCGAATTGTTGTGTGGCTTTGGTTGTTGTTATGCGGAGTATAAGGGTGGCATTTCGCCGTTGTTGTTATGCAGAGTATAAGGGTAGAATTTCACCGTTATTGAATGTACGGAGTGATAAGGGACTTGTGTTATTTTCCGGGGGGAGTGACAAGGGTGACTATTATTTTTGGTGATGTGGGTGGCTATCAGAGAGATAAGGGTGGCTGATGATATTATTAGGGCGGAGTGATACGGTTGGCAATCAGAGAGATAAGGGTGGTAATGTCAGGTGTGATATGTGATGGCTCGGGGTCATTGTATTGGCGATTTTCGTGTGATGGTATGTTTTTCCTTGTGTATTCCATACACCTTGCGTGACTTGTTTGTTGCTTCGATGAACTACTCGATATCTTGATATTACTTGTTGACATGGGCTGCAGTAGTACACTCGCACAATAGCATGCCACTTATACTAGCTCGAGAGTATGAAACTTGACATTTATTGATCAAGCACATGTGTTCTTGTATTATCTATTTCCATGTTGATATTGAGCCTATGATCATGTCGGGGGGATTGCGATTGTGAGTCTGTGATCATGTTGGGCGGACTGTAATTGTTAGCATGTGACCTCGTCGGGCGTATTATGATTGTGAGCCTGCGATCATGCCGGACGAATTGTGATTGTGAGTCTGTGACCATGTCGAGCGGGTTGTGAATATGAGCCTGCGATCATGACGGGCGAATTGTGATATTGACACGTGAATTGTTTGTGCGATTGCGATTCGAAACGTGGGCACAAGGTATCA
This sequence comes from Nicotiana paniculata, assembly GCA_005239505.1. Classification (NCBI taxonomy): domain Eukaryota; kingdom Viridiplantae; phylum Streptophyta; class Magnoliopsida; order Solanales; family Solanaceae; genus Nicotiana; species Nicotiana paniculata. The sequence goes on from ML340192.1 coordinate 11,881, forward strand.
TGAGTATATGATGGTGGATTGAGACCCTTGACTTGTGATGAGATAGATGTATTATAAGATTTCTTGATTAAACCTGAAAATTAGATTTTGTGCAGCAGATGTGGCAAACTAATGTCAAGTCTTAAGAGGATGGATGACTCTTTTAATTAATAAAATACGTCAGACGGACCATTTCTTCTTATTTTAAGATAAAATGCTTACTTGCCGCCAAAATTAGGTATCAAATCCCATCTTGCTCTTTAGATTTCAGGCAAAGCCACTTTGCTTAATGACAACTGACAAAGATCCCTTTTTGCTTTTGTCAGTGAGTCGAGTGAATCCTGTTGAGGAATTGCCAAAATTTTCACTAATAAAAAAATTCAAAATTTCAAAAACTCAACAATGCAAAATCACCTTTCCTAGATAAAGTGTGAAATTAAGATAATTTCTTCATCTCGTCCTACGCTACACTTTTAAACCTGGGATGTCTTAAAAATATTTGACACCATTTCATTTCTATATAATTTTTATAACTTTCAAAGATTTATACGTCGTTAAACTATTTAAATTTTAAATTTTAGTTTGATGTTTTCTCTATTAATTAGAAAAACTTTTAGCAATTACTTTAATTTTCACTATCATTAAATATAGTAATTATTTATTTTATTTATTTAATTAAGTTCAATTTTATGAAATTGAACTTATTAGTATAGTAGCATAATCATTAAAAAGAAATGGTTCAAAAGTAGCATCACAAAGTAAAGTACAATAAGGTGGATATGCTTTTCACTAGTTTCTTGCAAATGCAGACAAATAAAGTTCAAATTATTAATAGCTAAAATTCTGTTTATTTTGAGAAGTATTTTTTTCTCAAAAATGCTTTTCTTAAAAGTATTTTTAGTGAATAGTTTGTGTTTGACTAACTAATTTAAAAAGCACTTTTGAGCAACAATTAGTATTTAGGCAAGTTTTTAAAAACTATTTTTAAGTGTATTTTTTCCAGAAATACTTTTAAAAAACACTTTTTTTTTTCAAATACTTCACCAAACATTTCAACTTTAAAAAAAAAGAAAATATATTTTTTTCGAAAAAAAATTACTTCTAGGGGTAGAGAAGGTTGGCCAAATAAGTCATGAAAATGCGAGAAACTTTTTTCCCTTTCAAATTTACTCACTTCTACCTCTTTCAAACAAGAGACAAATTTCCACTGAATTAAGGAGATAGGACCCCTACATCCAAAACGATTTTGCAAAAGTTATTTCATTTTCAAATTAATACACTGTCGTACACCTTTAAAGTTGGTGTAAACACCGGGAAACAATTAAAGTTGTTATCATTGATTGAGATTGCGTTCTAATAAATCAAGTTAGTATGACTCTAATTTTATTAATTAATCAAGTTAATTTTATCGTGTTAATGTATCGTAATGTATTTTATTATATTGTACTGTATTATTGATAAATATAATATTGGGATAAATTGTATCGTTTGGCGTTGTTTCATGATATCACACACCAATAATAAACTTGTAATATTATAGAGAAAAATTATAATACGCGGTAAATTATTATACAAAAAAATAGGATAATAATAAAATAAAATTATTTAATAATAATGAAGAGTGAAATACGAGAAAAAGATTAGGTAATGACGCGACCACACCAAACCGGTCGTTACATAAAGTGGCACATTTCGTCGTTACGTAAGACGAATTTAACGATACGATACAATAAAATTTAAATAACAATAAAAACAAACATCGTATTTAAAATAACAACACGATACAACACAATAGGTAACAACCATCCAAACAAGGAAACAAAAATACTATCCACTGAAAGACGGCAACGTAGAAATCAAAGGGTCCAAATGGACAGAGATTTCAATTGGGTTCCGGTGTATGGCAAATTTGAATAAAATACATATTTCTATCAAATTATATAAATTTTATGTTACACGATTTAATGGAGTGAAAAATATATTATTAACTAATCATAATATTATAAAGTGTGTGTGCAAGGTGCAAACACATATAATAAATACTACCGTAAACGACTTCCTATCAAAATTTACCTAAGCAAAATAGGTGTAAATATTGATCCTCATTGCTCAATATATAAGAACGCTAATGAGACTCTACTTCATATATTTTGGGAATGTAGCATCACTCAAATATTTTGGCAAACTATGAGAGTAACAACCAATCCCCAAATATACACAACACACTGGGTTAATATACTCAAGAATGTAATCTCATATTAAACAACAAATACATCACATGGGAGGACATATTCCCGTTTGCCCTATGGACTATCTGGACCAACATAAATCACAACAACCAAAATAATACCTCTAACCAGATCAACATTGGTAGAGTTATTAACCAAGTTGTTGAATACAACCAATTAACTTCTAGGGCTACTAATAAAAATATAAAAATAAATATTAATGGTAAAAATTGCGCGGGGTACCCTATTTGGTCGCCCCCATTTAACCTATACCCACTTTTTTTAAAACTTTTAACTTGTATCCACTTTTTAAATAATTTCAGCTCCACTTTCCCTCGCTGAGCTGAAGTTCACCAGTTAAGCTGAAGTTCGCCAGTTATAAAGACAAAACTTCAGCATACGGGGCTGAAGTTCCCCAATTACAAAGACAAAAGAGCTGAAGTTTCCCAGTTACAAACTTCAGCTCTAGAGCTGACGTNATCTTTGAAAATAGGGAACTTCACCATCGTATGCTGAAGTTGTTGTCTTTATAACTTGGGAACTTCATCCCTGTATGCTAAAGTTCCCCATTTACAAAAGACAAAACTTCAGCTCTAGAGCTGAAGTTCCCCAGTGTAACTGGGGGAACTTCAGCCCCGTATGCTGAAGTTTTTGTCTTTATAACTGAGGAACTTCATGCTGAAGTTCCCCATTTACAAAGACGAAAACTTCAGCTCTAGAGCTGAAGTTCGCAAGCTACTTCAGGCCCGTCTACTAGAATGCTGAAGTTTTGCGTGATTGCCTTTGCTACTTCAGCCCCGCATGCTGAAGTTATGCGCAAAAGAGGGTACGGATGTAATTTTTTTTTTACAAAGCGGGTATAAGTTAAAACGTGGCACAAAAAGTGGGTACGAATGCAAAAGCCCCATATTAATGTCAAGTGGCAGGCTCCTCCAATGGACTGGTACAAGATCAACATTGATGGTACCTTTAGGAGCAATTGCCTGCAGGCGAAAATCAGCAAAGGCCAATGGAGAATGGGATACCTAAAAAAAATCCATGCAGCATCACCAATCACAAGCACAGTTACAGGCGTTACGGCATGCACTTCAACTAATCATAGAGGAAAAAATCTTCTCAATTGAAGTAGAACGGATGCCACGAAAGTTATACGATTTCTACACAATGATTATCCAACTTATAATAATTTGATTTATGAATGCAGATGGTTAATGGAGAAGACATTGTTGCTGGGGGAGATCACAGTGAAGCATAGCTTTCGTGAAGGGAATGTAGTAGCACATCAGCTCTTATGAAACCTAGATTAAATAATTTATGCACTTTTATTTTACTACCTGATTTTGTAATAGATGCCTATCACAAAGATCAGGATGGTTTTGTTTATGCAAGATAATGTTCTACCTTAATGTGTTGTAATTTGGTTTGCATTAGGAAACGACAATGTCTTAGAAGGCATAACTAAAGCCCATCGTGGTCTTTGTAGCAACCTCGCACCCTAGTTTAATTAGAGCATATAATAATTACTACTATATATATGTGTGTGTGTGTGTGCGCGCGCGCGCGCTGCTAAACTTCTACTCAAGACATCATTATGAAAATCAAAATTCCACAATGTAAGCTTCTTGTCATTTCGTTACAAACAAAAAATGCGGTTTACACTTGAAGATAATAAATCACGAGATGATGCTAAGCGTTCTATTTTTTTTTAAATAACACAAATAGTCACTCATCAAAAAAGATAGTCGGCAAATATATATTATATATAATTAGTGCATAATATATATATATACATATATATATATATATTCTGTATAGGGTAAAATCAATTTATATTAAATGTTTATATGATAGCGTGACATGTGAAAACGGAGGCAGATGGAAGATAAAGCGAGTAAAAAATAGGTCTGAGGACAACACGAAGGGAACACATCAATGGAAGCGAATGAATGTTTGTCACTATATGACATTTAATGAAGAATATTCCATAGTATTAAATAACTCAACCGTTGCAGAGAGTTTTGGCATTCATGACCTGTTGTTACATATTCATCAATGACCCCCATCACTTTCATTTAAGAGGAGTTTGATCCTAGGACCTTGTTCTTTAGATATAGCTATAAATAATGGCTTCAACAACCATTGTAACACACAAAAATTTTGACAAATTTATGCTACAGATTATTCCAAGCTAAATGATATGTTATATTCTGTCTAACATTATTCTTATTGCTGCCTTCGGAAGCCTTGCTCGGAACCAAGCTATCTGCTATTCAATCTCGATTTCAACACTAAGTTTTGTATTTTAATAAATTTATTTATCATTTTGAGGTCAAATCCATTCACTTGTCTACAAATCACGCTATAAATTTAAATGTACGTTTTAAAGGTAAACAGTTTGGCGCCTTCCGTGGGGCTTATAGAACTGTGTAATTGAGTTGACCCTTGCATCTATTACTAACATGTTTGATTATGTGTTTCTTAGCAAAAATCGTAAAAAATGGCATCTAACGATGTCAACGTCGCACACAACATTGAGGCACAATAAAATTTTCCTCAACACAAGGATTCGATCAGTGAAACTCACAACGAGGAGGAAATAGCAACAACGATTCATGGCGGGCGTATCCCTAACATGTACGGGGCGCGACTCCTGATGATGCTGAAGATGAGCACGTTGCGGAAACGGTGAAGATCTTGAGAGAACAACAAAGGGCAATCATGGGCCATCACTCACGGCAAGACCAAGCCATGAGAGAACTAAGGCAAGCGTTTTCAGGTGCTTCCAACAACGCGAATTGAAGAGGCCATGTTCCTCCCGCTTTTCACGCAAATCAAGTAACGCAAAGGGTTGATAACAACACCCCAAGAGGTGAGGTCGATTTAGATGGGGCCGGGAGGGGGGGGGATTGGCAGCGGGTCTGGTGACGACAACATTAATGATCCCTTCAAAAGAGAGATTATGAGGTTCATGAGGGAAATGAACGAGCAGATGGACCAGAACACAAAAGAATTCCACGCTCGAAGGGACCAAATTTTGGGCGCACCACAGGTGCTGAAGGGCCCAGACTCAAAGAAGTACACCCATTTTCCGTTTAAACCTAACATGACACAAAAGTTGATTCTGAAGCGGTTCAAAATGCCAGACGTACCGAAATATGATGGGACTTCGGACTCTCAAGAGCACATCACCACATATACAATTATGGTGAAAGGAAACGACTTGGCTCAACATGAGATTAAGTCGGTCCTGCTGAAGTTCGAAGAAACCCTTACCAAGGGGCCCCTGACATGGTACTCACTCTTACCCGAAGACTCACTAGATTCCTTTGAGTTTCTCGCACACTCTTTCATCAAGTCCCATTCCGGGGCCAGGAAGGTCTAGGCACGGAAGGCAGACATATTCACAATTTCACAAGGAGAGTCTGAGTTAAAGCGTGAGTTCATGATCAAGTTTCAGAAAGAAAGGATACTGCTACTGGTCATTCCAGATGAATGGATAGTCGAGGCATTTACTAAAGGGTTGAACCCGAAGAGCTCCTACGCCTCCCAAAAACTGAAAGAAAGCTTGCTCGAGTTCCAGGAAACTACATGGGTGGATTTACATAACTGTTACGAATCAAAGATAAGGATAGAAGATGATCAACTCAGGTTCTTGGCATCAACTAAGGGCGGGATTTAGAAAAGAACAAGGATAAATTAAAGGGTGATTTTGATGTATATTGCCTATCTTATACGGGCCAATTTTTACCCTATGAAAGGGACGAAGAACGCAATAGCAGAGGGTTCCGGTCAGCGGATAGGTTCGCTCCCGATAGAAAACTGACCGTGGCCAGAATAACAAGTCATTGCAAGAGAAAGAGGTATCGGGTTCCCGAGATTCCACCTATCCCAAGTTGTCCGAGTACAATTTCAATGTTAGCGTAGTGGAGCTAGTATCAGCGATGAGGAACATCAAGGAAGCACGATTCCTGAGGCAGATGAGATTTGATCCTAGTCAGAGGGATCCTAATCTATGGTGCGAGTATTATGGGACTAACGGCCACCGGACTAGGGATTGTCGACATCTATGCGAGGAGGTGACAACACTATTAAAGATCGGCCATCTCAGGGAATTTCTAAGCGACCGAGCTAAGAGAAACTATGACCATAGTCGAGACAATGCATAGCCTTCAAAGATAGGTGAAGACCCTCCTCGACTAACCATCAACATGGTTTTTGGGGAGAATGAGATCAACGGTTTAACCTTCTCGGCGGCAAAAAAACAAAGGTATCAATGACTTATAGCAAGAGACTCTAGGAAATCATCGAGGACGACATCACTTTCACAGAAGAAGATGCCGATGGACTTCTACTGCCACACAACGACACCCTGGTAATTTCTCTTAATGTTCTAGGTTTTAAGATTAAACATATTTTGGTTGACCCGGGAAGTTCAGCCAACATCATTCAATGGAGAGTGCTGGAACAAGCCAAGCTAACCGGAAGCATCATTTCGGCAACAAAACTCCTCGCCGGATTCAACATAGAAAGTGTGACAACCTGAGGGGAGATCTTGTTTCCCACAAATGCCGAAGGGGTCATGAAGAAAGACTACCTTATTTGAAGTAGTAGACGGTGACATGGGCTACAACATAATTCTTGGCAGACCATGGCTACACGATATGAAAGTCGTACCATCAACATATCACCACCTTCTGAAATTCCCAACTCTAGAGGGAATCAAACAAATAAGAGGAGATCAACCAGTGGCAAGGGAGATGAATGCGGTCGCGGTTTCCAACAGTAAATGGAAGTAACACGCGACATAGCAATCACAAGAACTGTCGCCTGCTCCCAAACCAAACAAAGACGACAAAGGGGAGGAGCCGTCAGAAGCCCACCAAGTACCAATATATTTCTAGGTACTTGAGGAAACGGACGTGACCAAGTCCACAACGGAAGAGCTCGAACAAGTGGTATTGTTCGAGAAGTTTCTAGAGAGGAAGTTTCACTTCGGGACAAGACTAAACCCCGAGCTCAAGTAAGGATTTATTGAATTTATTAAAACTAATGTTGAGTGTTTTGCATGGTCGCACGCGAATATGAAATGCATCCCGCTAGAGGTGATCATACTACTGGTAAGGCAAAAGAAGCGCCTGATTGCCGAGGTCAGTAACATGTTTGTTAAAAAAGAGGTAACTCGATTGCTCGACATCGATTCAATCCGGGAGTTGACCATTTGAAATAACTCCAAGAAACTTTTGATATCTTAAGAAAGAAAAACATGAAGCTTAACCCCAAAAAGTGTGTGTTCGGAGTCAGCTTTGGTAAATTTTTTGGTTTCCTGGTGTCACAAAGGGGGATCGAAGTCAACCCCGGAAAGATTACAGCCATCGAGGACTTTCCAAACCAGATGACAAACGTGAAAGAAGTCCAAAAGACTAACCGGAAGACCGGTCGCTCTAAGTAGGTTCATCTCTCAGTCTTTAGAAAAATGTCATCACTTCTTCTCACTGCTGAAAAATAAGAACAACTTTGAATGGACTCCAGAATGCCAACGAGCTCTAAAAGAACTAAAACGGTATCTATCAAGCCCTCTATTACAATCAGAAAAGGAGGAAGGCAGTTTTGGAGGTAGCGGTAAGTGTCGTTCTAGTCTAGGCGGACGAAGGTACGCAATCTCCTATCTATTATGTTAACAAAATTTTGTCTAGAGCGGAAAATCGTTATTCACACCTCAAAAAACCGGCTTTATCCCTCTTAGTTGCCGCTCGAAATCTTAGGCCTTATTTTCAATGCCACCTGATAGACATGGTGACAACTTTGATATTGAATATAAGCCCAGGATTGCGATCAAATCACAAGTTTTGGCCGACTTCATGGCTGATTTTAGTCCCGAGCTACTACCTTTGGCCACAAAAGAATCGGTGATGGAGTCGGAAACGACATCAGGAGTTTGGAACTTGTTCATGGATGGGGCTTCCAACGTGAAAGGGTCCGGGCTCGGGATGGTCTTAATCACGCCCTCAAGAGAAATCCTGAGGCAGTCTATAAAAACTATTCCCTTGTCTAACAATGAACCGAGTATGAAGCTTTGATTGCAGGACTTGAACTGTCCAGGGGACTAGACTCCGAGGGCATTGAAATCAAATTTTATTCTCAACTAGTGGTAAATCAATTATATTGAATCTTCGACGCCAAAGAGGAACGCATGCATCAATATGTGGTTAAGGTTCAATATTTGCTCGTGCGGTTCAGGGAATGGTCGATCACTCGTATTCCGAGAGAAGAAAATGCAGAAGCGGATGCATTGGCCAATTTGGGATCGTCCATGGAAATGAAGGGTTTAGACTCCGCTACTGTCGTTCAGCTCATACATTCAGTACTGGATGTGGACGGTTATTATGAAGTAAATACAACCAGCCTAATATGGTACTGGAGGAATGAGATCATTGACTACCTTGAGCACGACAATCTTCCCGAAGACCCGAAGGCATCCCGAGCATCTCGCACTAAATCAGCTCATTATAGCTTTTGGGGAAGACGGTTATACAGAAGGTCATTCCAAGGCCCGTTGGCCCGATACTTAGGAGCCTCCAAGGCTAATTACGTCATGAGAAAGGTTCACGAAGGAATTTGTGAGAATCATTCAGGTGCAGATTCATTGGTACTAAAATTAGTTATGGCAGGATACTACTGGCCCCGGATGGAACAAAACACTAAGGAATTCGTTCAGAAATGCGACAGGAGTCAGTGTCATGCACCATTAGTGCACCAACCGGTAGAACTGCTGCATTTGATATTATCCCCAAGTCCATTCATGAAATGGGGGATGGACATAGTCAGGCTGCTGCCACCGGCTCCCCGGAAGGTAAGATTTCTTTTAATTTTAACTGATTACTTTACTAAGTAGGTTGAAGCAAGTCCTTACCAGAAAATCAGCGACCGCGAAGTGGTTGATTTCCTATGAGAAAACATAATTTGTCGGTTCGTAATATCGAAGGAGATTGCCTGCGACAACGTGCCACAGTTCATAGGCTCAAAGGTGACAAAATTCCTTAAAGACTAAAAGAATCACACCTTTCTCATACCATCCGAGTGCAAATGGTCAAGCAGAATCAACTAATAAGGTGATTATTCAAAACCACAAAAAGAGGTTGGAAGCAACCAAAGTCAAGTGGCCCGAAGAATTACTGGGAGTGTTTTGGGCATACTGGACAACGATCAAATCAAACATGGGAGAGACACCTTTCTCTCTCGTATAGGGTGCAGAGGCTCTGATCCCGGTAGAAGTAGGAGAACCGGACTTGCGGTACTTTTGGGCGGATGAAGAAATAAACAATGAAGCATTGCTGGTCATTTGAGCTGCTTGACGAACGCAGTGACTTGGCGCACATAATGATGGTGGGGTAGAAACAAAGAATGGAATGGTACTATAACCGAAGGACCACTATAAGTTATTTCAAAGTGGGAGATTTGATATTGAGGAAAGTGACTCAAAACACCCGGGAGCTCAACGCAGGAAAGTTGGGCCCAATATGGGAAGGCCCCTACCAAGTTTCAGCTATCACCGGAAAAGGATCATACGAACTAAAAAATTCAAGATGGAGTCAAATTGCCGAGCAACTAGAACGTGACTCACCTAAAAAAATATTACTGTTGATGGGCAACATTACTTATACTGAAAGTATGTGCTTCACTCTTTTTCCCTTCGCCTAGTTTTTGTCCCAATTGGGTTTTTCTGACAAGGTTTTTAACGAGGCATCAACGGAAAGCTTACTATGAAGGAAATGTCATCAACAGAAAAAAGACCGTTAAATGACATGGTGTGGAAACAATAAACCACTGCGGGGATGGTAGATAGTCTTTGGCTCGATGGAAAATTCCTAATGGGAAGCAAAACTTGCCATCGGACCAAAGGCTATTCAAACATTCACGAGTGCTCTTTCCTACAAGCCACTAGGGGGTGGTTAGATAATCTTTTGCTCGATAGCGAAGTTCCTAATGGGAAATGAAGCTTTCTATCGAACCAAAGATTATCCAACTATTCACTAGTGTTTTTCCTCAAAGGAACAAGACTTCCAGTGTTCCAATTCACATTCTTCGCATTCGAACACGGGGGGAGGGGGGGGGGAATAGTGTGAGAATACGGTAACTTGACTGCCACAAAAATTGAGACTACGAGACCCGGAAACAAAATCATCTCATCGGAACCGGGGAATGCACATCCAACCCCGTAGAAACACTTTGTACGAATTAGCCACACGAAATGGCAATTTCTTTTCTTTCAACAAACGAATGCTTATGCACTTTTGAAGATACAAGGAATAAAATAAAGTACTTTTTTTTTAATCTTGTTTCATGTCCAAACAATGAATTGGTTTTAGCATTTGAAAGTTTATCAAGTACTTCAAATACTAGTGTTGAAATGAAAAAGAGACGTCCTCTTCAATATCACCATAAACATAAGAGGACCCTCTCTTAAGAAACCCATTAAAGGGTTGGTTCCGGAAGAGTTTATGCCCGAAACCCAAATGCTATCGGGGAAAATGCATCCGAAGCCCTGCATATTTCGATGCAAAAAGAATAAACTTTGTGCAATGCTTAAATAAAGAGAACTTTTATTTATCAAACGTGCCAAGAAGCACAAGTACAAAAATACAAAAGGAAAACAACAAATAAAAAAATAAAAAACTAAGCTACATCGCCACCACTACTCGGGGAAAGAGAAGCATCAACGCCCCGGGGAGAAGTAGGCGGGTCTACCACCGGCTCAGGATCTTGGCCTTCATCATTGTTGTTTTCAAGTTCCTCCTCAGTTCCCGAGAAATCGGAACCAGAACCAAAAGAGTTAGTTGCATCAGGCTGAGCCGAGAGGCGTCCTCGAGCAGTTAACGCTCAAGCCTTGGCGGTCTCATCGTCAATATCAGTGACCCCTGCTTTGGCTTCTTCCAAGGTTTTCCTCCTCATATTATACATAGAATGTATTTTTTTGATGATAAGGGAATCCAAGCACTGAAGTTCTAATTTAAGTCTATCAATCTCGGTCAGAAGAACATCCCCCTCGGATATCATGGTGCTAAGGCTAAGATCAAGATCACGGATACTGGTTTTATGAACCCTATTATGTTCCATGATCTTCTTATACCTATCCTTAATCTGGTCATGCTTCTCTTCGGCAGCAGCAACAACCTCTTCAGCCTTGGAATTCAAGGCTGCCTCCAAGTTATTCACTCGATCGATGGAGGCATCCTCGCCCTCGACAACAGCAAGCACATCATCTTGAACTTTAGACCATTTAGCCTTAGCTTCTTGAATCTGTACATTTAGCTGAGAGGATTCTTGGATGAGGGCCATCACTTCATTCTCATTTTGCTACAGCCGAGCCTCTAACTCACTCGCCTCAATAGCTTTTGCTTCTAGCACCGAGAGGCGAGCAACAATTTTGTCTGGGGATTTACAGAGAGGGAGACACTCCTCCTCCTCTGGGGATATACATAAGGGGGCAAGTGCCCTAAATTCCCGTGGTCAGTGGACTAGGGAGGGGAGACATCCTCATCTCGGGCATTTGCGGCTGGTGGGAGAGATGTAACAGTTTATGGTGATGAAGGTATGGCCAACGTTGAAGGAGATAAAGCCGATAATATTGTAGAGTGAGAAGCAGTTGCGGCAGAGGCAGTGCTATTTGTGGATTTCTCACCAACCGAAGACCGCAAAGTCCCGGTACTTAGCCTCATAGTACGGGGAGTATCAACTGGGACCGGAAAAGGAGAATTAGCATTCTCCACCAAGTCAATTTCTCCTAGAGTGCTTGGGCGACATCCTCAGTTGGGGTTCTAAGCTCTTCAGATTGAGCATTTTGTTGAGCTGATGAAGATCGTTGTCTCCTTTGAAGGGAAGCCTCTTCATCACCGACTTCCCCATCATCGTCAATAACCATAGTGGTTGTGGCTGGCTCAGGCGCTACTTTCTTCGCTTTCTTATTTTACCCCCGGCCAAGGAAGAACGCCACCTTTTTGGCTGCTTATTCTCTGGTCGGGGACTCTGAGAAGAAGCACCTGCACCGAAGCATACCCGAGGGCACCTGTTCGGGTGAGAGCTCCTGCAACAATCTCATAGCCTTTGCGGTATCGGCCAAAACATCCTCCTCAGGGACGGAGATAGAACCCTGAGGGAGACCCGAATCAAACAAAAAAGGTAGGATCAACCAGTTTTCTTATGTACAAAGGTGAGATGAAAGCAGAGCCAGCTTTACGAGTCAGTTTACCATGGTGCTTGGCCCTCCATCCATATTTGGGGGCCAATTTTTTCCAACTGCAGGTTTCAGGCATAGTGATATCCAGAATCTTTTGAACCCACTAGTCCAGATTTTCAACCCTTGAAGGTGTCCACCTTTTTTGCTGAAATAAAGAATGAAGAAAGGTTAACAATGACATGAAACATCCTATATCTTCGGAGAAAAAAATAAGTTGTAAACTTACATGGACGAGTCTAGGATTCGGGGAAAGACAAAGTTATAGCCGGGATGATGTCCCTGGTGGCAATGATGACAAACTGATCCATCCACCCACGGTCATTATCGTTATCCATGCTAGTGAAAAAAATATGGTGGCCACGCTTACTAAAATTTATTACTCCCTCATGAAAACTCTTGGGGGAGTAGAGGTTATTCATATGATCCAAGGTAAGGTCCTCCTTCATTTCTCGGCACAACCACCACAGACAGACCACCATTCTCCATATCAAAGGGCCTACCTATACCACACAAACTTGGTACCGGTGGCACAACTCCAAAATCACAGGGTCAAGTCTCCCGCTCAAAGAAAACACACCCAAAGTGAAAGGGCACGTGTAAATGTACGTGAAACCTTTCTTATGAAGGTTACTCGCTCCACCAGATCAGAAGCAATATGATGTTTAGGTCATGGAAATCACAATCCTCCTTCACAATAGGAATGCTGGAATGGCGAATAGAAGAAGGGAATTTTCCAACAACCCAAGTGCGAGAGTTTGAAGTAGGGAACTTTTCTTCGAAGTCCTTGGTTGTGTTGAGATGCTTGGGGATGATGGTGCTCCCCGTGGGAAGATCATCATCAACATCAATCTCTTTGTCTTTGCTTCTCTTCGGTCCACCACCGAAGAGAAGACCAGAGTCTTGGAAGAGTTAGCATAAGAAGCCATAATGATAAGAATGTGATAAAGGTTGTTTTAGAAGAAGATCAAAGGGAGATGAAAGCAGTAGGAAGTTAAAAGCAAAGAAGTTGAGAGAGTTTGTGAAAATGTTAAGTGTAATGAAGAGGAATGAGGCGTATAAGTAAAGGAATAGACGACTAAAATCATGGCCATGATTACCTCAAGAACTGGCGAAAATATTGCTAAATTTTGGAGTAACATGTGTTCGGGATATTAAATGCGAGGAGACGTATGTCTTATCAAGCGTCAGAAACTTTTCAGAAGGCTTCAGAAAATTTCTCGCCACGAGAGGAATCTTCACCAACTTCCCGGTAGCACAAAGACGTGCCGCCAGAAAGCAGGGGGACTATCTGTATAGGGTAAAACTGATTTATATTAAATATTTATATGATAGCGTGACACGTGGAACCAGAGACAGATGGAAGATAAAGCGAGTAAAAAATAGGTCCGAGCACAACAACTTTAGTTGGCATCAGGAAGAACCCGAAGGGAATACAGTCAACGAAAGCGAATGAATGTTGTCACCACATGACATTTAATGAAGAATATTCCGTAGTATTAAATAACTCAACCGTTGCAGAGAGTTTTGGCATTCATGGCATGCTGTTACATATTCATTAATGACCCCCATTATTTTTATTTTATTATTTTCATTTAATAAAATGCAAGACTTATTTCATTAATGACCCCCAACCATCACAGAGAGCTTGATCCTGAAACCTTGTTCCCTAGATATAGTTATAAATAATGGCTTCAACAACCATTGTGACACACGAAAATTCTGACAAACTTATGATACACATTATTCCAAGCTAAATGATATGTTATATTCTGTCTAACATTATTCTTATTGCTTCCTTCGGAAGCCTTGCTCCGGAACCAAGTTATCTGCTATTCAATCTCGATTTCAACACTAAGTCTTGCATTTTATTAAATTTATTTATCATTTTAAGATTAAATCAATTCGCTTGTCTATAAATCACGCTATAAATTCAACTGTACCGTTTCACGAATAAACATTATCTAAGGACATTCAATATTTTTAGCCTAGTAGCGAATTTTGTCGACCCGAAAGAAAAAGAAAAAAAAAAGAAGATCAAAAGAAAAGAGAAAAAACTTTCACCGACAAAGATTCAATCTTTTGGCACATACTCATATTTTTGAATGGGATGGAGTATTCAGGGTGGGAGTAATCGACATACGTTAAGAGGATAAGCTACTAGGTCACTTAAAAGCTTAGTAGTAGTATATTTATTTGTCCTAAAATTGTATTCGTGCTAATGATCGGAAAGTCAAGTTATACTTTGGTCAAAGTTTACATCATTATTTTTTATAATGCTTTTCATATAACTAATATCATGTTTACCACTTCATCGTAAATTTTTTTGAAATTCATTACTAGAAATGATTCTAATTAAAATGTAGTTTGACTTACAAAGTTACTATAGGACAAATATTCTGAGGCTGGAGAAGTAAGTAAAAAAAATAAACCAAACGACCTATTTTTGCTCGACAATTTGATAAGAAAGAAAAAATCTTAGAGCAAATTTTCCAAGTGGTTTGAAGCATTAAGCAATGTGATATTGTGAGGAAAGCAACGCAGGACCACAATGAATGGGACTTGAAGACTACATTTTAGTACATAGAAAATGACTAGAAGGAAACCTACATCACTCGAAATATACACAGTTCTCTACAAAATAATACATTTGAAGTTGCAGCCGAGTGATTTTAATTTACTTTTCATACCACCTAGAAAATAAAAAAATATTCAAGTGGTTTGAGGCTGTGCTTTCTCCTTATATGGGCCACACCCGATTTGAATCGGGGCTTTTGCATCCGTACCCATTTTTTATACCACGTTTTAACTTATACCTGCTTTGAAAAACAAAAATTGCACCCGTACCCGCTTTTGCGCATAACTTCAGCATGCGGGGCTGAAGTAGCAAAGGCAATCACGCAAAACTTTAGCATTCTAGTAGACGGACCTGGAGTAGCTTGCGAACTTCAGTTATAAAGACAAAAACTTCAGCATACGGGCTGAAGTTCCCCCAGTTACACTGAGGAACTTCAGCTCTAGAGACAGCTCTAGAGCTGTCTCTAGAGCTGAAGTTTTGTCTTTTGTAAATGGGGAACTTCAGCATACATGCTGAAGTTCCCAAGTTATAAAGACAACAACTTCAGCATACGATGCTGAAGTTTCCCATTTACAAAGACAAAAACTTCAGCATACGGGGCTGAAGTTCCCCCAGTTACACTGGGGAACTTCAGAGAGCTGAAGTTTGTCTTTTGTAAATGGGGAACTTCAACATACGGGGTTGAAGTTTCCAAGTTATAAAGACAACAACTTCAACATACGGGGCTGAAGTTCCCCAGTTTACAAAGACAAAACTTCAGCTCTAGAGCTGTCTCTAGAGCTGAAGTTTTGTCTTTGGTAACTGGGGAACTTCAGCCCCGTATGCTGAAGTTGTTGTCTTTATAACTTGGGAACTTCAGCTCTAGAGCTGAAGTTTGTAACTGGGAAACTTCAGCTCTAGAGCTGAAGTTTTGTCTTTGTAATTGGGGAACTTAAACCCCATATGTTGAAGTTTTGTCTTTATAACTGGCGAACTTCAACTTAACTGGTGAACTTCAGCTCAGCGAGGGAAAGGGGAGCTGGAGTTATTTAAAAAATGGGTACAAATTAAAAATTTTAAAAAAAGTAGGTATAGGTTAAATGGGAGCGACCAAATAGGGTGCCCCGCGCAATTTTTCCATTTGAATTCGAATTAATATAATAAACATTCTTCCACCTTTTTACATTTTCCTCTTTATACTCCCTCCGAAAAGAATGAATTATCACTAGTTAGATTCAAATAAGATTTTCTTTGATCATATTTTTTGTATAATTTTTAAATAGTTTGAGTTGTTAACTATTGTGACTTATAATATCGTTTATGTATGTAAATTTTGTTCTAAAAAACAAAAGAATTTGTGTCTAAATTCATATAGAAAATTAGTTAATTTAACCCTCGTACTCCTAAAAGGTTTGTTTGCAATAGATTTGGAGATACAAAAAATATATGAAGAAATAATTTTATTGATGAATTTTTATAGTGATAATTCTATTTATTCCCTTGATTCGTCCTCTCGATTTATTCTCATGATTTGAGGGCTAAATCAGTGTATTTTTCGATTATATTATGATGCAAACCTCTTTGAAATATATTTGATTTCCATAAAGTCGAGCACTACATAAATCTTCTTCTTGAAGTATTTGACTCCAAATTGATCTCGAGGAAGAACAATCAGACTTGAAAAGACATAATTTGACGTCTTCATCTTTATGTGAACGTTTCATGACTTTATAAAATTTTAAAATGACTCTTCAAGCGAGTATCTATCCTTTATATGGGCGTGAACTAGGATTACAGTCCGTTTGATTAAACTTTTAAAATTTGTTTAATTTGAAAAATATCTTTTCTAAAAGTGTTTTTAAAAAAAGTATTTTTGGTAAAAATTAGTTTGTGTTTGACTAATCAATTTGAAAAGCATTTTTGAGCAGCAATTAATGTTTGACCAACCTTTTAAAAAGTATTTCTAAGTATATTTTTCTCAAAACTGCTTTTCAAAAAAGTGCTTCTGAGGACACGCTATATTTTTCTGCTTTTAATCAAAAAATACTTTTTTTCCTTCACGAAGCATGTCCAAACATTTTAACTTTAAGGGAAAAAATATTTTCGGCCAAAGAAAAAAAAGGTTGGCCAAATAAACTATTAGAGTAGAATAGTGTCGAAGAAATCCCTTAATGGACTTTTGTGGTTGAAGAATGAAGAGTATGGATTTACTGGACTTGAAACAAAGGAAGTGTATGTTAGACAAAGCATAGCATTTTACTGTGTGTAACTTAATATGATGGCTAAAGTATTAAAATCATGACCAGAAAAGGTAAATGCTACGATTAAAATCCATGAAAATCTCATCAATTGGGTATTTAAGGTCAAGTTTCTTAATCATTCCCCTAACCCATTGATTGCGATCTCAACCTCTTACACCATTAATCATGGCTATGAATATGATCCAGTTCATTTCCTCTGTTTTCTCTTTTTTTGCCACCTCAGCACCCCACAGCTCCTCAAAATTCCAAAACCAACCCTTACTCTTCTCTACGCCCAGTGCGCATTACGCACCTCACTCACTACTGAACAGTAGGCATTATCGGCCACATGAACCGCACGTGCCAAATACAAACTCATAGTGGCGGAGACGGTCCCTTATGTTTGAGTTACGTTTAGGATAGTCCCTTAAGAATATTCTTCAAGTTTGTCAAAATAACACTTTTGGTATACCTCAAATATTTAACAAATTTTAGCTGTTTTGAAAAATGAAAAAAATATTAAACCAAAAATACAAAGAGACCTGGTCAATTACTGTACTACAATATCAAAAATTGCATTAGGCACTAGAAATAAATAAAAAATAACATAAACTATACCAAACACTAGAAATGTACCAAAAATAACACAAACTGCACCTCCAAATGTAAGTTTCTATTAAATCATTTATTTTATATTTTTTGTTAAGATTAATAATCATAGTTTGTTAAAATATTTAACGAAGACCAAACTTAAGAACCAATGCTGTTCAAAAATATATTTAATGGACTATATTATACCTACCCCAAAATATAAGGCATTTTTTGGTCATTTTTCTCTACAGTGGCGCAATATACCCGCAGCGTATAATAGCGGAAATCAATACAAAAAATTTGAAAAATTTGAAACTTTTATCTCTCTAAAAAAAACAAAAGTCTTCTCTCCTTCACAACTCTTCCAGCTTGGAACCTGAGGGTTTCCATTTTTAGGGTTTCGAAAATACCCCCAGAGATTTTCCCAGAAAAAAATTTCTTGGAAAATTTGATGTGGGTATGAAAGAATTACATTTTCTAAGGTCAAAGTTTCGATCTTTATGAAATAACATTAGTGTTTCCTTGAAAATTGCGAAAAAAAAAAACGTCGTGATATTTGAAGTGCTAGGGAGGAAAAATGCCGGGGCATAAGTCAAAATCAGAGAAGACTGAAGCAGAAAAGACACTAAGGAGGGACCCTTATGAGGTATTAGGTGTCTCAAGGAATTCTACAGATCAAGAAATTAAAAGTGCTTACAGGAAATTAGCTTTGAAGTATGTTTAATCTTTGACCCCTTTTAATTCTTATTGATTTTGAATTTAAAGTTTTGACCTTTTTATGTTTCCTTTCTTTGTTTTCAGTGCATTTCTTTTGGTTTTGGCATTGTAGAGCTGTTTTTTTCATTATCAGAAATTTAATTTTTGTCTTTTCTATTTTGGGGTGAAAGATTTTGAATTTTGTGATGGGCAGTACTGTTATTACCAAGGTGATAATGAAAATTACTTAGCTTGAGAATGGTAGTTCTGTAGGCTTAGTTATATAAAAAAGGGCAGCCCAGTGCACTAAACTCCCGCTATGCGCGGGATACGAGAAAAGGCCGAACCACAAGGGTCTATTATTAGGCTGTTTCCACGGCAGCAACTTTACCAGTTACACCAAGGCTCTCCTTAGTTTTATAGAAATGTTAGCAATAATTGTTAAAACGCAAAACATTGAAACTCTGTTGTTTCGGAGGATTTTTTTTCTAGAAGAAAAGAAGGAAAAAATTGAATAAGAGGGTGCTAGATTGCTTCCTATAAAGTGTGTTATTGTTATCAGATCAGAGCTTTTACCTTTATTATCTTTTTCCCCCTCGTGCATTTTCTTTCTTCCAGTTGAAAAGTTCAACTTTTTATGGGATTTTAGTGGGAAATATTTTCCGAGTTTTAGGTCTGAAACCAGTAGTCCAGTGAATTAACGAAATTGGGAGAAATAAAGATCTTTACCTCAATATTCTTTATTTGTTAAATTTTAAGAGGATGAAATAACTGTCAAAGGATAGGGTTTTTCTGTTTTGAGATAAGTAATGGAGTAGTGGTAGTTTGAGCAGGATTCTGGAAGAGTTTAATCTTTTAGATTGAACACGTTATGTTTTCAGTTATACTTGAGGATAAGTTCGATATTTAAATTATAGGAAGGAAATTAGAATCCATAACTTCTTGTTCTTTACTTTGTTCTTTTTTCAGTCTTATCTTTCTCAATTCTCATCATTCTTCAGTTTATGGTAGTTTTGGAAAGTTAGCTTTGAGTTTGATATACCAAAGCTCATTAACAATTTGCAGGGCAACAATTACATAATTGTTTCTGATGTCTGTGGAAATTATCAAACAGGAATGATTTATAAAATCATTAGCAACTAATTTTAAAAATATTGCTCCCATGAGAAAGTCGTATTCGAGCAGTTCAGTAATATGAGAAAGTTTTCAGCTATTTTCTATTTGTAGAATTTGGCTGTATCATAGCTTGTGAGTTTCAGTCCTTTGGTGTATCAAGATGCAAATATTATCCCTCTTGTCTGATGGAATTTATGTTGTTTCTGCCGCTGCTTTTTCAAAATGCAGGTATCATCCTGACAAGAATGCAAATGATCCTAAAGCAGCGGACATGTTCAAAGAGGTCACCTTTTCATATAACATTTTATCTGACCCAGATAAAAGGCGTCAATATGACTCAGCTGGTTTTGAGGTTGGTTTTTTTCCTCACTGTAATGGCAACAACAACAACAATAACAACAAACCCAGTGTAATCCACAAGTGGGGTATGGGGAGGGTAGTGTGTACGCAGACTTTACCCGTACCTTGAAGTTAGAAGACGTTGTTTCCGGTAGACCCTCGGCTCAAGAGAGATGAAAGAAAGGCAGTAGCACCAAGCATTAACAAAAACAAGGTAGTAGGAAAACAAGCGAAAAAAAACCCAGCAAGTAATAATAGAAATCTGACAATAATGGAATAGAAGGCTAACACTAATACTCTCGACTATCTACTAGCCTTCTACCTTGATTCTCGACCTCCATGCCTTGGGGAGAAGTTAATTTAGTTATACTTTTCCTAAGCATATGATGCCTTCTGGTTGATAATTTATTTTCTGTTAGAATGTTGTGGCGCTCTTTATCCTAGATCGCTATCTTTAATAGATTAAGAATTATGTGTAGACTTCCACTTGTGCATTCCTCTTAGAGAAATGAAAATTGTTGATGCTCTACATAATATAAGTATTATTTAAACAGGCTGTTGAGTCAGAAAGCCAAGAATTGGAGCTTGATCTTTCAAGTTTGGGAACTGTCAACACTATGTTTGCTGCACTTTTTAGGTCAGTCCGTGTTGCATGTATTGTTTTATCTTCCTTTTCATTGAATTCAGACTTCTCCTTGTAACATTTATGCTGCATGATAATAAGTTTTTACTTATTTGCATTATGTGCAGTAAACTTGGTGTGCCAATAAAAACCACAGTCTCTGCAACTGTTCTTGAGGAAGCCTTAAATGGTTCAGTACCAATACAACCACTTCCACTTGGGCAACCTTTGTGTAGGAAGGTATCAATCTATAAATCCTATGCCATTCACACTTGTTAAAAATTGTTAGTGCAGAAGTTCTTATCTTCTTCTTAACAGGTAGAAAAACAATCTGCTCACTTCTACTCTGTTAACATAACAGAAAAGGAGGCGAAGGGGGGCCTTGTCTGCCGAGTTTATTCACGAGAAAAAAGCAAATTCAAGGTTTGTCCAATCTAAAGCCAAATATGTGTAGGATTACTTTATTGTATATATTTGGTCAACTGAATGCTTGCTACTTGGAACCAGATTTCTAGGAAACTAAATTGTAAGATTTTCTTGCTACTAGAAGTTCGCTAAATTTCTAATAGAGGACTGCTGCATTTGCTGTTGCTTTGACAAACTTTTAATTGATAAATATTTTCACCTAGCGGTGCTTAGCTGAGTTAGAGACTTAATAATGTGTCTCTAGAATATATTCAAATATTTCCATCATTAGATAGACTCTCTTTTGTTTTTGTAATAAATCATTCGATAGACATAACCTCGTGGAAGCTTTTTCTCATATCTCTTTCTCACTGAGGTTTGATATACTCATCTCCGTTGCTGTCTGTATTAATCTATTGCTTAAGGTTTCTGTCTTGACAATGCTGTAGATCTTGGTGATCGGTACATTTATGTTCAGTGATTGGTTGATCTTAAGTAATCCTAGAAATGCTAAATGGTGGCAGGCCCCTTCTTAAAATTTTAGGACCTTGTAGAAATGTATTATCAGACATCAGCAGTAGATAGATACCTCATCTATGAGGTTCCACTAAACTACTCTTCAAGTTGTTAATAGGGCAGGGAAAGAGGAAAAGTCTAATATAATTCTTCATGATGTTTTAAAAAAGGGTAAAATTGTGTCACCATTTCCGATTTCTGCCCTGTCGGGAAGTTGATCCCAGGAAATTTTACTTGTCATAGAAAGTGCTTGCTAGTTAAATTGTGCAAATTGGATATTCTTTTTTGGACCGAAAAAGACACTGATTTCTTGGACTACTTTACTTCAGGATAACCCAGGATCACCAGACCTGCGTTCCTCGTTTGGGAGTATCATACTATGATTTCCGTCAAAGATTTAACACTATAATTTGCTTTGGTTTAATTCCATCAACCCACCAACAAATTCTTGGAATCAATGCAGACTTCGTTAAAGACATGACACAATACTAGTTGGGAATATGTTTTAGTCTTGTTAGAGTACTTCTAATGTTATTATTTTTACTATTATTTGTATATATATGTAACTTACTTTTCACTTTTATTTTGTTTGTATGATGATAACATGAGTTGAGCTTAAATAGAGATTTGGGGATTCATATAGCTGACCTCAACTTGTTTAGGATTGAGGCTTAGTTGTTGTTGTTTTTTAATTCAATGAGTTTGTCACATTTTGTTCATTTGAATTGTTTGTGTGCAGCTATTATTCTTTGACCAAGAAGAAAATGGCGGACTGAGCCTTGCATTACAGGTTCCATTCTCTATCCGTTCTTTTGGTTGCTCCGTATTGCAGTCAAGTAATCTAGAAGATCACACTTCAAATTACTTGATATTTTAGGCTTGAATAGATCACAATGAGTTCCTTTTTTCCTTAGAAATATATGGATATAGATATAGATATCTTCAAATCAAGAAGTTAATGTCCAGTCCTAAATGAATATATGAATATAGATATAGATATCTTCAAATCAAGAAGTTAATGTCTAGTCCTAAATGTTGCACTATCATTCTTTAGCAACAATAAAAAGTTTCTGAATTCACTTCTCTGCTATATATGCCGAGTTTATGTTATTTCAATTTTACTATTGACAGAATAGCAGAGGTGGGGTAATTCAAATATGAAACTAGATCTATTAGCAGCCTCACACTAAGTGATGTCATTGTTCAAACATTACCCTTTTTCTGCATCCTTTTTTCATACCCTCTCATATAAGCTAGGCCATCTGCTCTCGGATTAATCACAATAATTGTTCAAATTGATTCTTATTTGGTTTATTATGATCCTGGTAGTACTACATTATACTACTACAACAACAACATACCCAGTGTAGTCCCACAAGTGGGGTTTGGGGAGGGTGGAGTGTACGTAGTCCTTACCCCTATACCTTTAAGAAGGCAGCGAGGTTGTTTTCGCTAAATTTATTGTGACTTATTTGCAGGAAGATAGTTCAAAAACAGGGAAAGTCACATCTGCCGGCATGTATTTTCTAGGATTCCCAGTTTATCACATGGATCAAACCCAGAACTCGGTGAGTTCATATCTACGCCTAATTTCAATTTTTAGTTGTTTCGCTAAAGTTTGTCTCATATGTTCACATTGCTTTTTCTGCTTGAGCTAATATATAGGTAACAGCTGCAAAGGATCCAGACTCGGCATTTTTCAAGAAACTGGATGGATTTCAACCATGCGAGATAACCGAGCTAAAAGCTGGCACTCATGTCTTTGCAGTTTATGGTATCTTTCCCATGCCGTTCTCAAAAACTCTATTTAATTCAATGGATACAATACTCAATAGTGAATGCTCCTTTCTGTTTCCTGGTTGACATTTGTAGGTGACAATTTTTTTAAAAGTGTGAGCTACACCATTGAAGCTGTTTGTGCTGCACCTTTTACTGAGGAAAAAGAGAATCTTAGAGCAATAGAAGCTCAACTTTTGTCAAAAAGGGTGGAACTTTCTAAGTTTGAAACGGAATATAGGGAGGTCTGAGCTCCTTCCAATATTCGCCAATCTCTTGCTTTATATTTATTTGATTTTACTGATTCCTTTCTGGGGTTTTGGCAGGTCTTAGCGCAATTTACTGAGATGACAAGTAGATATGCACAAGAAATGCAAGCTGTAAGTTCGATGAACTTCATGTGCAATTCTAATTTGGTCACCTATTTGAAGTGATTTTATATTCCAAGGACAAAGTTAAATTATATTGTTTTAACCTCTTCGGTTATCAACAGATCGATGAGCTTCTTAAGAACCGCAATGAAATTCATGCTTCCTATACAACTCTTCCCGCAATGAAGCGTAGTAGTAGCAACCGAAGTAAGAATAGAGGTGGTTCCAAGGAGGCCAGTGAAGATGGTCCAGTAAGAGACAAGAAGGCTTCAAGAGACCGCACAAAGAAGAAGAAGTGGTTCAACATTCCCTTAAAGGTTGATAAAAGGAAGCCTTGTTAAAATAGGGTGAGCAGATATCTCTCTCTCTCTCTCTATATTTTTGCATTTTATAAATTACTGTTAGGTCAATGCTTTCTAGTTTCCTGTCTTTTCCTTTCTCCGCGACACACATTTATTTTTCTATGTTCCTTGTAGTTTATAGAGAAACGTGGTAGCAGTTGGCGCCAAGGTGCACGTACTGTTTGTCCAAGCAATGAACATGTTGCAGGACTTGAGAAATCTCCGGAGGGTGTGACATGAGAAGCACTCAACAAATCCTATTGTAAAATTCTTTCCTCTTTATTCTTTTACCTTTTGATGTCCGTCCCCAACACTGACGCATGTAAATTGCATTATTCAATCACAAGTCTTTCTTGAATGTGCTATGCTTGTGTCAGTTTTTAAGTGATAAAAGAGAGGACTGGGATAAAGAAATTAGTTCGTTCTTTGTTAAATTCAGGGAAATAGCTAGGTGTAGAATTGACTAGTTCTTTTGTCTGAATAGTGGTCTGATTTACTCATTTGCTAATACAACAAAAATGAATAATACAAGATCATTACTCTTCATGTTTTGTCAGAGATGCCTAATGTGTATTAAGGCAGCGTTTACATCTCTCCTCTTGTAGCTTAAAATAAGGGCAGAATAGCTTGGTCACGTACTTGTTCGTGTTTGTCATCCCGGTCCCTACACTCAATAAAGTATCATCCGGACGCTTATAACGATTCAAAGTTAGTGTTTTAAACCCCTCTGACCATTGATCAAGTCTACGTGGCAACTTAATGGCTGAACCAGACAAAATACATGTATTTCACGCATATAAGGAGCATGAATATAAGTATTTAAACAAAAAATGATTAAAATAAGAAAAAAAAACGAACAAGAAAAATATATCAAATTAAATTAAAAAAGAAGAAAAGGTTCCCCTCCTCCACCTTCCAGCCCATTTTTCTCTCCCCCCCCTTCCTTCTTCACATTATCTCCCTTCCTCCATTTTAATCCAAAAACAACTACATCACAGCCTTTGTCCACTACAGATCCCTCACCACTATAGATCCGAAATCACAGCTATATTGGCAATTATTTTTGAGGAAATTTCTTTCCCACATCCCTATTCCCCACCTTTAGAAGACAAACTTTTACAAAGAAAAAGAATAGAAATAGTGGAAGAAGATACACCAGTGAAACCTGTTTTCATTAAATTTTCTGGTAGCAAAATTTTAAAAAGTTTTGGGGTGAAATTTTTGGTGATGATGGTCGTTTGGTTGGTCCTTTCTAATGGCTGGTTCTTTTTGGTGGTTGATTGGTGGTGCTATGGTGGAGTGTGGACTGTGAAGAAGTTTTTTCTCGGTGAGAAGTGACCAGAGAGGGACCCCGTAGGCTTGGTAGTTACACGATTTTTAAGATTTATGCTCAATGCAGAAAATTTGACGAATTTATACTCTTGATTTTATGTATTGTAAAATTGTTACTTGTGGACTGTTTCGAAGGTATTTGTAAATGTGCGGAGAATAAAGATATGAGAGAGGAAGAAGGTAGTGGAAGGGACGGTGGAATGAAAAAGAAAAATTAAAAATATTAAAATAATGTGAAAAATAATAATGAGGTGTTATAGAAAATCTGATGTAGAAACTGATGTGTTATCCATGTCAGGATTTTGAGGAAGACGCGAGATGAAAGGGATTTAGAATACTGACTTTAAATTATTATAAGTTTCTGGATGAAACTTCATTGAGTATAGGACTCGGAATAACAAAACGAACAAGTATAAGTGTCTACCAGGTTATCATGCCTAAAATAAGTGCAAAGCTTTTATCGAGGATTTTCATTAGTTCCTCGGGATTCTGGTGTGAACACAGAACAGTTGGAGAGAATATGATAGACAACTAGAGTTTTTATTTTGTTGGTTAAACAGATACTAATATTGATTAGTTAAACATTATCAACGCTCACGAATAAGGAGTAGTCGACTGCTACATTAAGTCTTACATTTCGGGACGTTTCTTTCAAAAATAGTTCCTAGGATGTCTGCTCATTTGCTTCTCGGTAGGTGTCCTTTACTTGGGGATGCCCCAGCTTTGCGCAATGACTTGCATTCATAAATCCAGTTAGTTCCCTCTGTTGATCGTGGTAATTACCTCTGCTGAAAGCCATTAGTTCTGCATGTATGTTATTTGTGTGTGCTAGAAATCCAAGTCTGGCAAAAGGTATATTGGATTTTGTTGCGGGTAGGCTCGTGTTAGTCTCGAGCTGTCACACCATTTTCTACTGTTCCATTTTAAAAAAAAAATTAACTTTATATAATGATGGTGTGATGACCGGCTCGTGCGCACTACTATTATTTAAACGGGTACTTGTCATCTTTAACAAACACATATACTAAGAAAGTTTGTCCACCGAGGCTTAGGCAGATGAAACAAAATTACTTTTAACATTTTTGTCACTATTTTGCTCTTTGGTTTCAGATCTTTCCATAAGACTATAGTATTTAACAGTAGATTTTTCCAGATGGTGTACTATACTGAATCATGATGCTCTTCTTTGTTTGGTTGGATCTTTTTCATGATTTATTTGTCTTTTTGGGTGTTTCATTTCATGGGCACCCCCATCTGAAACGTATCAGAAATTTTGAGTGGGGTGGGGTATTGCAAGTGAACTCTGTCATAGCTTGACTAGCTTATTATTTTTGTCCCAATCAAATAATGCAAACATTTTACGAAATAGAGTCTTTAGTAATGATCGACAAAGATGACTAATTCTTTACTGAAGATCGACAAAATAGGATCTTGATGGGTGAGATTTCGAGGAAGAAAATTAGATGCCTCCCAGCACTACTAGAAAATGACAGATTCCCGACGGTCAAAACAGTCGGAAAACGGTCAGAAATCACGTATTTCCGACTTTTTTTCGACCGAAATTGGTTGGTCGGAAAACAAATTCCGACTGAATCGGTTCAAAATCACTGACCGATTCAATCGGAAATTTCAAAAGGTCCGATAAATAAAATTAAAATTTCCGACGGCATTCGTCAGAAATTAAATAAAATTTAATTTTTTTAAAAAATATTTCCGACCGAATCTATCGGAAACTAATAATTAAAAATTAAATTTTATTTAATTTTCGACGGAATCCGTCGCAAATTTATGAATATATATTTTTGTTTTTAACTTTTCCGACCGAATCAGTCAGAAATGAACAATTAAAAATTAAATTTTATTTATTTTCCGACGGAATCCGTCGAAACTTGTTGAATATTAACTTTTTTTTAAACAATTTCCGACCAAATGGATCAGAAATCTGGAAATTTATGGTTAAATTTGTGTAGTGGTCTGACCATTTCCGTCGAATTTTGTGTAAAACTGGGTATAACTCTGCCCAATTTCGAGCTACACCACCTGTCAAACTAGTACAAATAAAAAATAGCAACCAACATACATTATCAACAATCTAAACCAACCAACCATACATTAATACCAACAATACTAATCATTAAACCTAATAATTTTGGGCATAAAAACATCCAGATAGTAGCCCACATTCAAGTTTACAATACCAATCATTAAACCTAATAATTTTGGGCATAAAAACATCCAAATAGTAGCCCACATTCAAGTTTAAAATCAATACATAAAGTTGTCTCTCACAATCAAGTTTACCAATCAACCAAAACATCACAACTAAATTACTACACATCAGATTCAGTTTGTTCATCATCAGATAAATCATGCCATGTTTACTCATGAATTTCTGCATCTTGGCAAATGTTCTGTTTTGGGAGTCCAATCGTTGCTTCAATTCACGAATTTCGTTTCTAATATCTTCCATCTGTTCTTGATTTTTAGGAGAAGAATTGGCTAAAAGTGGGTTTAGATGACCTGTAGGTCGACATACTCATAGTCCGTAGACTCTGCCTTTGTTTACTCCGCCCGCTGCGTGTGTCCACAATGAAGCCATCTCATCAGGTGTTGGTTGAGTTGAAGGAGGCTGAATTTGTAGCCATTCTTCCACCCTTTTATGATAATCTTCCTGAAATGAAAAACATAATTATCATGTAAACAAACTAATATTAATGAATCAATCAATATCCTATATTGCTGCTTATAACAATAGGATGCGTAGAAATGTGTTAATTTGTCTGTTTCACATTGTAGATCCTTTTTTATAGGATAATTCTGGCCCTGGTAGGACAGTATAACATGAAGTTTCTTCGTCTGTGTACCACATATATCCGGTCCAAACATCATGCTGCAGAAACAAAGGCTTTTTGTAAATTAAAGGGGGAAAATACGTACCATGTAAACAAACTACTATGACCAAAAAAAGAAAATTATATATATATATATATATATACACACAAAATTAAGGAACATCTGCTCCTTTTGGCTTGTTCAGATAAAGGAGCTCTCTTGGGGCTCCCTTCAATATTGATCCTTGAACTTAAATACAGTAACTACACTCAATTTACAGATACCAATCATTGAAATTTGATCAAGATTAGATGTGTATCCAAACTCACAACCGCTTCCTAATCAGGGAAATAAACAAGCCGAAAATTGACCAATGGTAAATGTGTGTCTGAACTCACAACCTCTCTTACTAATTAAGGCCATTGGCTTGCTGCACTTTCACATAAAAGTGAAAGGAAGGAGTGACATTTTAAAGAATTTAGTTCAGGCAGATGATTAGTCTGTCTTTTAATTGAAACACTTTTCACGTCAGATGTATCTCACTCATATGATCTTCGAAAAAGAGTGTTTGGAGGTTTTGTACATCCAATAAAAATAATATGTGCACCCAGATGGGCCATATTTCTATAAGTTTGTTTGTATCTTCTTTTAATTAATGAATCAAAATTTAAAGAAATAGAAGCTAACGACCTATTATTAAGGTGGAAAGGGAGGAGGAAGGTGCATAACCCGACTAAAATCGAGAAGTTGAAACATAAGACGATATTTAAAAATGCATAAATACAAATCATGCCACTTGACTGCCTATAAAGATTAAATTCCCATTTTAAATTGTACATTATAAATAATCTTCTTCAGAAGTTCAGATTTGTGTTAAACTTCAACCTCAATTCCCCTCTTCTATGTCTCTGATTTGAAACCAAGCACATACACAATATGTTCAGCTCCTCACAATGGCTAGACTTGTCATTGTCCTTCAATCCATTTTTGTCCTCTTTTTTAGCCCTTTCACTCATTTCTTTTCTTGTTATAAGGCTACTTATGACTAAAAATAAAACAAAAAATCTTCCCCCTCCTCCCCCAAAATTACCATTTATTGGTTACATTTTTTTTCCTTTTCCATCATTAGGTCTGGAATATAAAGTTTTAACCCCAAAAAAGAAACGCATAGGACTATTGGGATATGTACCTTGAAAAATTCAGATTCTTGAACTTGAGGATTAAAACTTTGAAAGAAATCTTGATGAAAACAAAAGCTGAAAAAGGATATATAGAAAAAAAAGAGAAAGAAGAAAGAAAAAGTTAAAGGAAAGATAGAAAAATCATGAAAATCGCTAAAAAAAATCATGAAATCAGATGAGGGAAACTTACCTGGGCAGTGGAGGGTCTCGACGGACCTGCAGCGACGCCGACGACTGTTGCTCGTTGATGGAAGCGACGGGTTTGGATGGGGGAGTTTGAGGAAGAGAGAGAACAGAGAAGGAAGAAAAGGGGGAAAAGAAAAGAAAAGGAGCGTCGCTAGGGCTTTTTAAAAAACTCTCCGACCAATTCGGTCGGTAATTTTGTCAAAAGTTGTCCGCCTGTTTTACCAAAAACATTTCCGACCGAATCGGTCGCTAATGTTTTTTATTTATTTCTTTTTTTTTAATTATTTACGACCGCATTGGTCGCTAACAGTAACGCTGATGTTTTCGCCAAATTTTGCGACGGACATGGACGAAATATTAGTCGTAACTATTATTAAAAATTAAAAATATATATTTTTATGTATATTCCGTCGGAAATTTTTGACTAATTTTTTCCGTCAGAAATTTCGGTCGGAAATTGGCCGTTTTTAGTAGTGCAGTATGAGACGAGGGAAACATGATTTATGGTAATTTGTCAGTCGTTGAAGTGTCTATTTTATCTAACGAGCTGATTTTAGTCTATCGACTCATAGCAGTATGAGATGAGAGGATAGTGTGTACGCAGACCTTACTCCTATCTTGTGAGGATAGAGAGGTTGTTTCCAATAGACCCTCGGAACAGTAAAGCATAAGCACCACATTAATGAAAATATAGACAAGAAGGGACAGTACCAAAAAGTCATATAAAAGCAGAATAAAACAACAAGATAGTAAGGTGATCAACAATGAAAGAAAACAACAGAACCTACTACCAACAGAAAGCGAGACAACGTGCCAATACTACTGTTATGAGCACTCTATACTACTTACTCTACTACCCTAATCCTCGACCTCCATACCTTCCTATCAAGGGTCATCTCCTCGGTCAGCTGAAGTTGCGCCATGTCTTGTCTAATCACCTCTCCCCACATCTTCTTTGGCCTACCTCTACCTCTCCGTAGGCCCTCAAATATCAACCTCTCACACCTCCTCACCGGGGCGTCTGTGCTCCTCTTCCTCCTCACATGACCAAACCACCTAAGGCGCGCATCCCGCATCTTGTCCTCAATTGGAGCCACGCCCACCTTGTCGCGAATAACCTCATTTCTAATCCTATCTAACCTGGTGTGCCCGCACATCCATTTCAACATCCTCATCGCTGCTACCTTCATCTTCTGGACATGAGCGATCTTGACTGGACAACACTCAACCCCATACAACATCATTGGTCTGACCACTACTGTGTAGAACTTACCCTTAAGTTTCAATGGCACCTTCTTATCACACAAAACACCGGAAGCGAGTTTCTATTTCATCCATCCCGCCCTAATACAATGTGTGACATCTTGATCAATCTCCCCATCCCCATGAATAATCGACCCAAGGTATTTAAAACTCTCTCTCCTAGGGATGACTTGAAAGTCCAGCCTCACCTACCCTTCCGCTTCGTGAGTTTCACCATTGAACTTACACTCCAAGTATTCTATCTTGGTCCTGATCAACTTGAAACATTCAGATTCCAGGGTCTGCCTCCATATCTATTGCGCATTCACACCATCTCGCGTCTCGTCAATCATTAAAATATCATCTGCAAATAACATGCACCAAAGAACCTCCCCTTGGATATGGCACGTCAGTACGTCCATCACCAGAGCAAACAAAAAAGGGCTGAGTGCCGACCCCTGATGCAACCCCATCATAACCGGAAAATGGTCCGAGTCCCTACCCACCGTCCTCACTCGGGTCTTTACTCCATCATACATGTTCTTAATCAACCTAACGTAGGCAACAAATACAACTCTAGCCTCCAAACATCTCCACAAAACCTCCATCGAAACTTTATCGTTCGTCTTTTCTAAGTCGATGAACACCATATGCAAGTCCTTCTTTCTATCCCTATACCGCTCCATCAATCTCCTAACAAGGTGGATGGATTTTCTAGTCAAACGCCACGGCATAAACCCAAACTGGTTCCGGAAATAGATACCCTCCTCCTCACCCTTAGCTCTACCACTCCTCCCAACTTTCATAGTATGGCTAAGCAGCTTGATACCCCGATAGTTAATTCAATTTTGGATATCACACTTGTTCTTATATACAGGAACTATCGTGCTCCATCTCCACTCTTCGAACATCTTCTTTGTTTTAAGAATGAAATTAAATATCATAGTGAGCCACTCCGATCCAAGTTTGCCTTGCCCCCACTCTTCCAAAACTCCACTAGGATTTCATATGGCCCGACCGTTTTGCCCCTACTCATCTTATGCATAGACCTCTCACCTTCATTAACTCTAATCCGCCTACAATACCCAAAGTCACAACGACTCCCGGAGAGTTCCAAATCACCCAGTACAATGCTCCTGTCCCTCTCTCCTCGTTTAAGAGATTGTGGAAGTAGGTCTGCCATCTCTGACAGATAAACCCCTCATCCAACAAAACTTTACCTTCTTCGTCCTTGATGCACTTCACTTGGTCCAAGTCACGCGCCTTCTTTTCTCGCGCCTTGGCTAACCTGAACAACCTCTTATCCTAACCTCGGATCTCGAGTTCCCCATACAAACGACTAAAAGTTGCAGTCTTGGCCGCCGTAACTGCTAACTTTGCCTCTTTCTTAGCTAACTTATAATGTTCCCTATTTGCTCTTTTCTCCTCCTCGTCTACACTTTTCACTAGCTTTAGATATTCTGCTTTCTTGGTTTCCACTTTTTCTTGCACCTCTACATTCCCCCACCAGTCTCCTATTCTCGCCTCTGTGTTAAAACTAGAAAATCAGAAGAACTGTTAGAAGAAACAGAAAATATATAAACGATAAGAAATATTCCGAGTCCGCAATTTCCTTATGTGTCCTTAAGGAATTTTAACCCCCTCACAAGTTGCCAAGGTAATGGATTAAATCCTCCCAGGATGAAACGGAATAACATTCCTGCAACAATGGCAATACAAACTGCAGGATACCAACAAACTCAAAGAACGGAGCAAACTCACACTTACGAATTTGAGGGAGAGAGAGAGACTGCGAAGTAGAATGCAATATTCAGAATGAAATTCTCGATTTTTTTTCCAGTGAGTGGAAAAAGAAGCCATGCCTCAGAATTTATAGGCAATTATTGGAAGAAGTGTGATGTCTGTTCAGGAAAAAGTGTCTGTTCAGGAAGGAAAACAACGTTCAGCAAAGGCAACATTTTTTGGATTTCAGTTAATTCCGTTAATGAACTGACTGACATTTAATTAATTATTTAAATAATTAATTATTTAAATAATTAATTAAATAAACTTTGTCCAAAAAATAATTAATTAAATAAACTTTGTCCAAAAAATAATCTTATCGATCGATCATTTGACAAATCCGAATCCGAATTCGAAGCCGAAGCCGAAGCCGAGCCGAGCGAGCGATGACGACGGCGCGAGGATACATCCTCTTCAACTCCTTTTAAGAGCTCTAAGAAGTGATCCTATATTTATACACACAAGTGTAGTTGTCTTTCACCAATGTGGTACAAAGTTCATGACAAAAGCTCACTTGATTCAAATTTTNNNNCATATTCACTTGTGGACTTTGTTTCTGTTGAGCCGGTTATCTAATTTGCATCACTATATCCTTCGATAACCGCATGATATTTATTGTAATGCAAAGCGTAATCTTGGGTATATTCCAAATATCCCAGAACTCGTTTCATTGCCACCCAGTGATGTTTGTTGGGATTATTTGTGAATCGACTAAGTTTACTTATTGCACAAGCTATATCAGGACGTGTATAAATCATGATATACATTAAGCTTCCCAATACACGAGCATAATCCAATTGAGATGTACTTTCACCTTTATTCTTTACAAGATAATGGTTTAAGTCAATTGGAGTTTTTGCACTTCTAAATTCCAAGTATTTGAATTTTTCAAGTACCATTTTCACGTAATGTGATTGGGAAAAAGCCAGACCCTGAGGAGTCTTCTGAATTTTAATTCCTAGAATTACATTGGCAACTCCTAAGTCTTCCATATCAAACTTACTAGCAAGCATATGCTTAGTAGCTTGAATGTCGGCAATGTCTTTGCTCAT
>ML340194.1:0-12964 GCA_005239505.1 Nicotiana paniculata
TTCTCCAAAATTAATGCACAAAACGTGGTTGCGTCCGTTGGGATTATGGAAACCCCGGTGGAACTTTGGATAAGGTTTGTCTTAAGGGGTTATTATGTGGACAACATATTAACCCGGATAAGTTTAACCATGATTCATGTACAGTTATAATCAGAGTAAGGTTGCTTTGGAGGTCTAGATTGGTACCCTCAAGCGGACTACTTGAGGGGGAAAGGCACGGAACCGTCGATTGCACCATTGATCAACTAGTTTTACCGCAAATAAGCCTTTCCGAATTTAAATGGTGATATATAGGAAGAGCGCAACCACTCATAAAGCGTTTCTATAGGATTGGTTACGCACGAGTGGAATATGATGTTGAGCATGATTTATGCAACAATAAAGAGCATGATGTCACGTTTTTGCATGTTAGGAAAATAATAAATGCGGTATTTAATAGTTGAAAGACAGTTAAAAAAAGAAAACAAATAGACAAGTCAATTTCATAGTGAAGGAAATCATAAATACTTGAATAATTAAGTTCACATAAAGGGAAAGTGAAAGGGTGCACATGTATCAGCAGAATAAAGCATGCTTAAACTAATTCACAGAAACAAGTTTGTCATGGTAAGAGCCTAAGGATCCCCAACAGAGTCGCCATGCTGTCGCGCCCCGCTGTTTTCCTCACGGAGTCCGGGTTTTGACATCTTTTGGGACAACCCATTTCCTTTTGGAAAGGGGTATGGAATATGAAGAGTCACCACCTAACGGATTTAAGGTGCGTTAGGGCACCTAATGCAAGTAAATCATAAACCGGTTAACATTACCAGAGATTGGATAAGGGCTCGAAATTACCTCGAGGGGGAGATGTTAGGCACCCCTCGAGGTCCACAACGGTGGATCCCGGCCAAACTCATTTTAGTGAATTAGTCATAAAGCAATTTAAACAAGTAAAATCATTTTAAAACGGAAATAAAAGGGGGGTCCTAGGTTTATTAGCCTATAGGATCACTTCTATGCAATACTTGGTAAACTTTCCCCAAATAGAGGTGTTACAGTATAGCATTAGCGGACAGGTCATCATATTCTTTTACTACCCAATTACCCTCCCCTTAGTTACTACTTAAGCGATTCTAATTGAATACGTACTCTATACGTGCATTACCCGCCCCTTTACCTATGGCCCTGGAGGTGTTTAGGACCTCTATTAAGGTGGTTCTAGACTCACCTATAGTGCTTAAAAGGAGAAATCTTAGCGACAAACAAAACAGATAGGACTGTCATATAACAAAGCAGTCAAAGGCTCACATTTACCTCCACAAATAAGCAAACAATTGCACGTCTCAAACAGCAATTTTAAGCACTTTAAAGTCCTATAGCAGGACATCTAGGTGAGAGCAGAATATGCAGCATTTGTTAAGGCGAGGCAGTGAACACCTAATCAGTTTGCCTACTGATTTTTATGGCTTACTGAATCTGGGCAGGATGCTATAGACATAGTATCTAAGCATGAATCAGACCATAATGATAAACTAGCGACTGACTTATAACAGGCAGATTTTTATCTATTTAGACCCTATAGGCATGTGGTCTATGCACTGAAAATTATCACAAGCATTACTTAAGGACATATAAACACAGAAATTGATTTTTACATATTTATCTCTACAAGCATGATATCTAAGTGTCAAACTAATTTTTAGATTTATTCCTTATAGGCATGACGGCTAAGTGTTCATACTGATTTCAAATATTATTTCCTACGTACATGATATTTAAGTGAGCAGAATATAATATGAATTTGATAATTCCAATAGGAAGATCATATAGGCATGGTTTCTAATTCACATTGAGACTTGAATATATGCATGAACATGAATTTTTGATACACAATTGATAAACCTTCCACAACAGGATTTCTAAGATGTAAAGTGGAAATTCAGGACAAATAATGAGATAAGTCCTATAGGCATGATTTCTAATGCATCACGACAATCCTATAGGCATGATTTCTACCCGATCCCAACAAAGATATACAAAAATCCCTCCCAGCTTTACTAATAACCCCAATATCTATTTTTACAAGAATTATTACAGACCAGATATAAATGAATTACAGAATGAAATTACTATTATATAGGGAGCCTAGATAGGCCCAAATAAAACCTGGAAAACCAGGCCTTCACCCAAATCTGAAATGCCAGTATCTCATAGTACCAAGATAGTATCCTGGTGTGTCAAAGTTTCCAAGGGCCTCAAGGATCCCGGGCAATGCTCACACCAGGAACCCTTTAAAAGAAATATTTTTGTGCATAAGTGTGGAAGAGCCATCCCCAGTGTGTCAGAATTCGAAAGAGTCTCATGGACTCCTAGGCAGTGCTCACACTGGAGGGGCAGGACCCTAGATATTCTAAGAGTGGGAGTTGAAAATAGTGCTTGAAAAATAGGAATAGTTTTAAGAAAACAGTTTAGAAGTAAAACAGGAGTAAACAGAACCATTGCAGCACTCTGAGTCCAAACAAAGACTTCCAGTAATCAGACAAAAAAACAGGATCACAACCATTTCAAGCAAAGCTTTACATTGCTTAGATTCAACTTAATCCATTAGTCATCACTAAGTGGGGCACATAGCATGCTGGGAACAGAATAATAAACAGACAACTATACAAAGAAAGGTAGTAGGGGTTGG
Source organism: Nicotiana paniculata (assembly GCA_005239505.1). NCBI lineage: Eukaryota > Viridiplantae > Streptophyta > Magnoliopsida > Solanales > Solanaceae > Nicotiana > Nicotiana paniculata. Next base: position 2,669 of record ML340194.1, read on the forward strand.
AAACATAGAAGTCATTAGTCAGGAACACATAAAACAGGATGAGAGTGAAAGCATGCTGATTAACAAGGACATAAAGCAGGCAAGGGCAGGTTGATATCTCATAACAACCAGGTTCCAAAACACTCAATAGGACATATCATACTGATTAAGAGCCATAAATAGGAAACATATAAGTCTAAATGCATATGATAACAACCAGATTACTGAATGCGACATAGCAACAGAAATGATCAAGCTGATTTAAAGCAATATACAGAAAAGTCACATATCTAAATATAGAAGTAGAGCATACTTATTAAAATCAATAAACAGGGAAGACATATGTCTAAACACACAAGTAGAGCAATAGGAAGGAAAAACACATAGGTTTAATCTTCATAGCATAATGAATTACAATATGAGTGGAGACATACCAGATAAAGATATCATAACAGAAGGTGAAAGTACGCATAACTCAGTGGTCTAGCCTTGGCTTTCAGCTGGCTAGACAGTGTAGTAAACACAAGTAGCAGAAGGGTTTGAATGAGAGCAAAGTTCGTGTGTGTGTGAATTTCTTTATGAATTGTGTTCGTCTTTTTGAAAGAAACCCAGAATGAGGTTTATATAGCACTTAGCAAGGTAAACAAATAAGGCAAAAATAAAATCAGAGTTCATAAAACAAGGTAATCAATCAGTTAATTAAGGAATTAACTCAATCAGTTCATATAGAAAATTCGGATGAGACCCCTTAAGTTGGGGAGGGTCAATTAACAACATAGATTGGGGTTCAAATAAGGTAGAAAATTAATCATATACCATATAGGAGTCAATCAAACCCCCTAAATCAGACTAATAGTCTAATTAAGGCAAGTATTACTAATTAAAGTCAAAAATAAAGAAATAGGTAAAATCACATAGAAATACTGATTTTAACAAGAAAATAAGATTCGAACCCTAAATAAAATCAGCCAAAATATTTGATTGACGGAAATAAACACACAACGGGAAGAAGATTGAGGTAATCAGTGCAATAAACAATAATTAGTCAAACCAGTAAAGAATAATCGGATTTAAACACTTGAAAGTTTGAAAATCGTTTGAAGAGAACTTAGGACGAACCCTAGTTCTTAGAAATCAATGGAATCAAATAATAATAAGGAAAACAAAGGGTTTTTTCGAAGAAAAATACCAAATAATAATCAGAAACGTTTTAGATCTACAAGGATCTGAACAGACCCAAGTAGTCATAAGATTAGGATTTTCAAAAATGACAGAGATGAAAGGAAACTTGGTCTAAAACCATTGATTCTAACCATAAATAGGAAGAAAATAGTACTCACAAACGGAGATGGCTATAGACAGGCCTGTGAAAAGGTTTTGAACAAAACCAGGTTGAATCTCTTCGAGATTCTTTCATAAATCGACCAAATCGAACAACCAGAAGATGTAGAGAACCGGCAAGGGCCGGAAATACAGAGAAACCTCATGAACGGGTGGTTCAGGTGACGGCGAGCTAGGGTTAGGCAGAAGGGTTTGAGAGAGAAGGGGAGAGGGAAGGGAAACAGAGGCGGCGGAACAAAATAAATGAGGTGGGGTTAGGGTTAGGGTTAGGTTGGCTTAAAAAAGGAAAGGGGTAACGTGGATCGTTGATCTCAGAAATCAACAGCCACGATTAGAGAAGGTTTCTAGGCCGGGTTTGATGGGGAATTGGGCTTGGGTAGGTTTTTGGTTCTATGATCTTAAGTAATTGGGTTGGTATAATCAGGTTAGGTCCGAAATTAAAAGAATTAAAAGGGCTATTTGTCAAATACCCAATTAATCAATATAATAATTTGTAAAAACAATTAACAAATTATAAAAAAATATTTCATGCATAAGATGATTTCAAATAATTAATCAACATTATAAAAATATAAAAACTATTTTCTGGTGAAATAATGTAATAATGCTTACATGGGCTATTATTGCAAAGTTATTGCGATTATAACCCAAAAATGTAAATGTGGCTTAAATAGTAAAATTAAGCCATAAAATTGTTATAAAGTCATTTGTGATGCAATTAGTAATTATTTATATAACAAAAATACTAGGATAAATCAATAAAATCATTAGAACGAATGCAGAAATTATGAAAAAAAAATATTAGTTGATGCTCATGTACTATTTTGAAGATAGATATGCATTTTAAAAAATAGTATAGGAAAAAATTGGGTATCAACACGGGCATGTAAATGTAGTTTTCTCTTGGTCTTCCGGGGCTATGAGGATTTGGTTGTACCTTGAATACCCATCCAAGAAACAATAGAAGGCACGCCCGGCAAGTCTGTCTAACATTTGATCAAGAAAGGGCAATGGAAAATGATCTTTGCGGGTCACTTTGTTCAACTTTCGGTAGTCCATGCATACCTGCCATCTAGTCACAGTCCTGGTAGGGATCAAACCATTTTTCTCATTCGTCACAATGGTCATATCCCCCTTTTTCGGCACACACTGCACCGGTGAAGTCCATGCATTATTTGAAATAGGATATACCACCCCTGCATCAAGCTACTTGATTATTTCCTTTTTGACGACCTCTTGCATAGCCTCGTTCAACCTCTGTTGATGTTCCACGGACGGTTTTGCATCATCCTCAAGTATAATTTTATGCATGCAAAAGGAGGGGCTTATACCACGAATGTCAGCTAAGGTCCATCCAACTGCCTTTTTTCTTCTTTGAAGCACCTCAAGAGTGGAATTTACCTGCACTTTGGTCAAGCAAGCATAAAGAATAACAGGTAATGTAGAAGATGGGCCTAAGAATTCATACATGAGGTGATAGGGTAGAGGATTCAACTCCAATGTTGGTGGCTCCTCGATCGAGGGTTTTGTCGGTGGACTCTTCCGGTTTTCCAAGTCCAAGGAAAGTTTACGGGGTCCATAAGAATAGGATCTCATTCCTTTCAATGCATTAGCACATAGCCAAGCCATCCCTTTCATAATCCTCATGGTTCAACAATACAACTTCCATAGGATCTTCCACATTGATCATTGCACTTGTTTCATCAATTATCACCTCCGTCATGAGGTCCACAAAAGAGCAAACTTCATTACTATTCGGATGCCTCATTGATTTGCACACGTGGAATACAACCTTTTCATCGCCCACCCAGAAGGTGAGCTCCCCTGCTTCCACATCAACCAAAGCCTTCCCTGTTGCTAAGAAAGTCCTTCCCAGTATTATAGGCACCTCATAGTCGACTTTGCAGTCAAGAATCACAAAATCAGTAGGCAAAATAAACTTGTCGACCCGGACAAGAACATCATCAATAATACTAAGCGGCCTTTACATTGTTCTATCCGCCATTTGCAATCTCATTGAAGTAGATCTTGGTTGACCAATACCCAAAAGTCTTGAATACAGAGTAAGGCATCAAATTTATACTTGCTCCCAAATCACATAAGGGCTTTGCAAAATCTGCACTCTCAATGGTATAAGGAATTGTAAATGCACCGGGATCTTCAAGCTTTTGAGCCATCGAGTGAACAATGGAACTAACTTGATGAGTCATGTTGATGGTCTCACAATCCATATATCTCTTCTTAGTACCAAGTCTTTCATAAACTTGGTGTATCCCGGCATTTTCTCAAGAGCTTCCACCAAGGGCACATTGATTGACAAGCTTTTCATCATCTCAATAAACTTTTTGAATTGGTTTTCATTCGTTTGCTTTTCAAATCTTTGAGGATAAGGCGGAGGATGCCTTGGCAAAGGAGCCTTGGATTTTGGCACTACCATTTCTGGTATGTCTATCACGTGTTCCCTAGACAGGTTCACGTCATTTTGAATTCCTCCTCGTTGTCATGAATATCAATACTCACCTCATCGTTCAAACTCTCTTCACTCACTTTCTTATTAACTATTGGATCATATCATTTTGCACCACAACATCATCACTCATAACTTTCTTTTGATTGGGGGTACTTTTTTCACCACCTCTACCGCTCTTTGTGGTCATCGCCATGGCATGGCCTGTATTGTTCCCAACCTTCGGGTTTACTACTGTGTCACTTGTTAGAGCTCCCTTAGGGAGAGTTTTCAATGCTTGCAAGATTTGACCCATTTGTACTTCAAGGTTGCATATGGAAGTAGTGTGGGAGGCAATTTGAGCATCGGAATATGCATTCCTTTCCATCATTTGTTTGAACATATTCTCGATCCGCCACATCTTATTAGTTGAAGAACTTTGACCTTGAGATTTATATGTAGGTGGATATTGGGTTGTTGATACATCGGGGGCCTTTGAAAGCCCGACCCCCGATTTCCATTACCTCCCCAATTGTTATTGTTATTGCCACCCCAATTCTGGTTGTTGTTCCCCCAATTGTTTGAGTTATTGTTGTTATTATGTTCCAATTTCTTTGGCCTTGGTTACTCTAATTTTGATTTTTCCCTTGCGATCTCCATTGTTGATTCGGAGCATTTCTCTGTTGTCCTTGATAGTTTTTGGCATACAAAACTTCCTTGCTTTGGTCATCATAAGAATCATCTTGGTTGTATCCACTTCCACTTTGTTCATATTGATATTAATTTCTTTGCACTTGTTGACCAAGTTATCTCCTCTTGTTGACCATTAGATGCATTCCTTCCATTGCATTTACTTGCATTGTTCCTTGAACTTGCTGAAGTTTGGCATTTTCTAGTTGATTCATAGTAGTTGTCAACTCAGCTATGGCTTGTACGTGGTCTTGAAGTTCCTTGTGAATATTGATTACATTGGGGTCACCTTGAGGAACATTTTCCCAAATCTTCCAAGCTGAAGAAGTGTCAGCCGTTTCATCAAGTATGTCACAAGCATCAGCATAAGGCATCTTCATAATATTTCCCCCAGCTAGTTGATTTACCACGCATTGGTTGGTAGTGTTGATACCCCTGTAAAAAGTCTGATGAATCATTGCTTCAATCATGTCATTGTGGGGCATTCCTTTATCATAGTTCTATATCTCTCCCATATTTCATGAAGAGGTTCATTAGGTTCCTATTTGAAGGCTAAGATCTCATCCCTTAATGCTACCATATGACCCGGTGAGAAAAACTTGGCTATAAATTTGTCAGCAAACTCATCCCACGTGGTGATGGAATGGTTGGGGAGCCTCTCGAGCCAGTCCAAAGCTTTCCCTCTAAGTGAAAAAGAAAACAATCTCAGTCTTAATGCATCCTCCGACACGTTTGTATGTTTGCTTCCCCAGCAGGTATCTACAAAACCCTTTAGATTTATATATGCATTTTGATGCGGAGCGCCAGTGAAGAACCCTCTTTGCTTTAATAAGGTCAACATAACATTGGTAATCTGGAAATTGCCCGCCTGAATCGGGGGTGGAGACCCTATGTTGGAAAAGGGAATAGGGAGTGGAGACCCTATGTAAAAATAAAATCAACTAGGGAATGGAGACACTATGTTGGAAAAGTGACTAGGGAGTGGAGGCCTTATGTTTAAAATAATATCAACTAGGGAGTGGAGAGTCTATGTTGGAAAATTGACTAGGGAGTGGAGATGTCTAAAATAACTTCAACTAGTGAATAGAGACCCTATGCTGGAAAAGAGACTAGGGAGTGGAGACCCTATGTCTAGAAACATCAACTAGGGAGTGGAGACCCTATGTTGGAAAAATAGACTAGGGAATGGAGACTCTATGTCTAAAAATATCAACTAGGGAGCAGAGACCTTATGTTAGAAAAGTGACTAGGGAGTGGAGACTCTATGTCTAAAATAACTTCAATTAGGGAGTGGAGACCCTATGTTGGAAAAGAGACTAGGGAGTGGAGACTCTATGTCTAGAAACATCAACTAGGGAGTGGAGAACCTATGTTGGAAAAGCAGACTAGGGACTGGAGACCCTATGTCTAAAAACATCAACTAGGGAGTGGAGCTCCTATGTTGGAAATGACTAGGGAGTGGAGACCCTATGTCTAAAACAACTTCAACTAGGAAGTGGAGACCCTATGTTGGAAAAGAGACTAGGGAGTGGAGACCCTATGTCTAAAATAACTTCAACTAGGGAGTGGAGACCCTATGTTGGAAAAGAGACAAGGGAGTGGAGAACCTATGTCTAAAAAACTTCAACTAGGGAGTGGAGACCCTATGTTGGAAAACAGACTAGGGAGTGGAGACTCTTTGTCTAAAATAACTTCAATTAGGGAGTGGAGACCCTGTGTTGGGAAAATGCAGCTAGGGATTGGAGACCCTATACTACCATGATTTCAAACTTTCTTTCTTTTTTTCTTTCTTTTTAAGAGAATGAGTAAACTGCAGGAAAGAACTTGGAGAAAAGTTCTCTTTTTGGGGTTGTTGCTGCTGCAGAGATATTGTAGTCTCTGCGTGGTTTCTTTTTGGTTGCACCTGCTTCTTGCAAGGTTGCTTTCGATTACACCTATTTCCTGTGGTTCAAACAAAGAACAAGTTGTCAGTTTGAAACGGTAGTTGGTTTGGCGGTCTTGAGTGTTTCAGTCAGTTGATCTCGACCCGGCTTCTTTGATGATACTTTCAACTGCAACTATTGTTTCCTGAAGACCGATTTCATTTCTGGCCCCGCAGAAACCTTGGCTTTTCCAAAACTTTACGATGACGATTAATCGCGTGGGACTTAATGTATTGGTAAAAAAGAGTTTCAAACGTAAGCCAACTTTTGACAACTCAGCTAGTCACGTGGACACAGGAAAATGCGACTGCTGGATGTGATTCTTTGAAGAGGTACGGTACAAAGAGGCACGGTTCAGCAAACCCATGAACTTATCAGCCACGGGAAGCTCAACTTGAACAAAACGAGAAATAGGCACGGTCAGAATGAATCTAAACAAAGCTACGGGCAGATTCAAAGACCCACAATTGATTACTCGAACGTTATGTAACCGAACCCCAATTACCGTTATCCTTTGTAATGCCTCATTAATGTCATAATTAGTCATTAATGAGTAACCATAGCAAGAGTCATACATTATAAGAATCTCCTATATAAGGAGGGGAATACAGCTTGTAAAGGCATCTGATTCTCGAATACAATTAACTTCGATTTTTTATATTTCTGCAATATTGTCTATTATTCGTTTTTCTCCATTAATTTGATTATCAGTAAATCGTATTCATCTTAAAAATAAGCTTTAGCCAAGGGGTCTAATTCTTTGTTTAAACAGATTGGTTCCGTTACCGGGAATCTTATAATCTTTGTTTACTTTTCAAGTGATATCCTCTGAATTATGTCAAACTCCAACGACAACAACCAGCAAAGGAGTGGAGCCCCAGTTCCATCGCCTTCAGAAACCCCAAGTGGTTCGAGGGAACAATCCCCAGAAAGATCCAATTACAACAATGGTGATAATGATCAAATTGTGGAGCGAGATCGTGTAAAGCAAATGATTGCAGAGTATGTGAGCCAAGATTTGCAAGAATTTGCGAGAGGATTACCGGCAGTGTTACCTACACCGCGGACGCCACCCCCCAATAACACCATCACCATGGAAAATCCTCAATCTGGGTTGGCAAACTCAGGAAGAGGAGATACTCCTAATGAATCTCTCCAAACGAGACCAGGTATATCTAATAACTTAGAATTACAAAATTTACTGCTAACCATGCAGAAATAGATGAAGAAGCAAAACGATCGCATCGAAAAAATTCCTAGAGTACCACCTATCATCAAAGGCATCAATGTTGATAGATATTCTCAACAACCTTGGAAGCCAAGTGTGGCGCCCTTGCCTATACCCAAGAAATTTAAAATGCCTGGCATTCCCAAATATGATGAAACAACTGACCCACGCGACCATGTGACTGCTTTCACTACTGGGGTAAAAGGCAACGACTTAACAAAACAAGAGATTGAATCAGTCCTTGTCAAAAAATTTGGGGAAACACTTACCAAAGGGGCCCTAACCTGGTATTCTCTTCTCCCTGAAAATTCTATTGACTCTTTTGCTGAGCTTGCAGATTCGTTTATAAAAGCACACTCTGGTGCACAAAAAGTTGAGAAGAGAATGGAAGACATATTCAAAATAAAACAAGGAGACACGGAACTACTCTGTGAGTTTGTAGACAGGTTTCAACGAGAAAGAATGCAGTTACCCAGGGTCTAGGCAGCCATGGCATTTGCAAGAAACCTAAATGATAAAAGCTCAGAAGCCACGAGACGACTTAAGGAAAGTCTAAGAGAATTCCCCGCTACAACATGGAACGATGTATATAACAGGTACAATACTAAAATCAAAATAGAAGAAGATATCATTGCTCGTTCAAGAGATGAAGATCATTCCAGATTCAGACGTCCTGAATCAGATAAAAGATCAGGTAAAAACATGTACGATCCTTACTTAGGACCCTCGGGATGCAATATCCGCCCCAGGATCAAAAACACTAGGTCGGACTATAGACCACAAGGAAGAGACATAGTCTCATCCTCGTCTAGATCCAGAAAAGATCGAGATGAACGACCTAGAGGTAGTACTCAAATTGGGGATCATACCTTTAATGTAAGTACTACTGAACTTGTCTCAATATTGAGGAACATGAGAGACAAGGTAAAGTGGCCCAAAGAGATGCGGTCAAATCCAAGTAGAAGAAACCCAGATCAGTGGTGTGAATTTCACAACGATCATGGGCACAAAACTGCAGATTGCAGATTTTTACAAGGTGAAGTAGAAAATTTATTAAAACATGGCTATTTAATAGAATTGTTTAGTGATAAAGGTAAACAGGCATATATGAGGAACAGGCAGGAGCCCCCAAAGCCTCCTTCTCCAAAATGAATCGTCAACGTGATACATGGGGGTGAAGAAGTAAACGGAGTGATTTGCAAAACAAACACAAAGTTCACAATTACACATGGGAAACGGGCTCGTGAAAATATGGAAGAAGACGATATAACCTTCGATGATGCAGATATCAGCGTATTAATGCTTCTGCACAATGATGCTCTGGTAATATCTTTACTTATTCATGAAACTGACGTAAAAAGAGTGTTGATTGATCCAGGCAGTTCAGTCAATATCATTTTGCTAAGAGTCGTGGAAGAAATGCTACTGGGGAATCAAGTAATCCCAAAATCACGAGCCATATCAGTGTTTGATAACTCTACGGTTATAATAAAAGGAGAAATCGAGCTTAGCACTTATGCTGAGGGGGTGATCAAAAGTGCCAGGTTTCAAGTCACCGATACTGACATGACTTATAACGTGATCATTGGAAGGCCATGGATCCACGACATGAAAGCGATACCCTCCACGTTGCATCAGGTAATTAAATTTCCCTCTGAATGGGGAATTCAACAAATCAAAGGAGATCAGCAGATCGCAAGAAATATAAACTCTATGGTACACTACAACAAGAAACTAGAGGTGGAAGAATTATAATATAAGGGAATCTCCCAAGCATGTAACATAGCCCAAACAGGCATGGAAGAAATTACTACCCCAAATAGGTACAGAAGGTATTATTGCTGAAACAGGTACAAAAGAAAATACTTATGAGAAGGAAAATCAAGTTTAAATGGAAGGTATACTATACCACACAGATACAGATTCCAGACCGGACGTCATTCATGAACCGGAGGAAGATGAGCACATAAAAACAACTATGGAGGAGCTCGTAGCTGTTCCATTATCTGAACAAAAGCCTAAGCAGAAAGTGTATATAGGCACGAGGCTAGGCCCCGCTCGAAGAGGTAAGTTAATTGATTATTTAAAGGCTAACGCAGACTGCTTTGTGTGGTCCCCCTCAAATATGACAGGCATCCCACCAGAAGTGATGGCTCATAAACTAAATGAAGATTTATCCTTCGTACCTGTTAAGAAGAAGAAAAGAAAGCAAGTACCATTCAAGAACCAAGTGATCGACGAAGAGGTACATAAACTCTTGAAGATTGGTTCGATACGAGAGGTAACGTACCCTAACTGGNCATAAACTAAATGAAGATTTATCCTTCGTACCTGTTAAGAAGAAGAAAAGAAAGCAAGTACCATTCAAGAACCAAGTGATCGACGAAGAGGTACATAAACTCTTGAAGATTGGTTCGATACGAGAGGTAGCGTAACCTAACTGGCTAGCAAACACCATGGTAGTACCTAAAAATAATGGCAAGTGGAGAGTATACGTAGATTATACTGACTCAAATAAAGCATGCCCCAAAGATTCATTCACATTGCCACATATAGATCAAATGATTGATGCCACAGCAGGTCATGAATAGTTGAGCTTCTTAGATGCATATTCTGCTTATAATCATATTAAAATGAATCCCTCAGATGAGGAAAAAAATTCCTTCATTACAAACAGGGGGACTTACTGT
>MDKI01265413.1:0-23863 GCA_005239505.1 Nicotiana paniculata
CCACAAAGTAGAACTCTCTAAAAGATAGACATTCACTCTAAATAGAGTTCTATTTATAACAACATCAAAATATATTGCTCATAAAATTAGTATAATTGTAAAAAGCAAATGAAGGCTAATGTAAAGAAATTTTAAAAAGAAGATGAGAGATATTTAGTTGCAAATAATAGGAAGAGAAAAGTAAGAGGAGGAAAAAGAAAGAAGTAGCAGGGGAAGTTAAGAAGAAGAGAGGTCCCAAGGCCCAACGGAGGATATAGGAGATAGGGACAAACAAGTCAGGGGAAAAATTTAAAGTAAGGCCGGAGCACCGCCGCAGGAATTGACCTCGGAACCATGAAACCAGCACAAAACTTAAGAGGCAACACTGAACCATGTCACCCACATGCCATTCTTGTAATGCGGGTGCCATTTTTTATATATTATAGTTATTTCATATATATATGAACACACTTGCTAAGAATTTTTGCGTGCCACCCATACACTACAAGGTAAATCCGCCCCCGGTCGCATTGGTTTATACCTCTTTTTTATTAGAGGAAGAAGTTGGCTCAAAAAATTGAAAAGTCACGTATGCAAGAGGAATAGAACCCTGGACCTTTACTATTGAAATCAAAGGCAAGACCCTGAACTAACAACTGAATGTTATCAAGTGGTGTCGCTTTAATAATATCTACACATTTATTGTTAGTATGTCATCTGCAGCAAAAATGTTTAATTAAAATTTGATGTCACGTGACATTGCTTCGGTCTACGTGTGTGCCCGCCCCTGATTAACACATCTCCTACTTATCTTTGTTATTAACGAAACTCTAATACAACATGAATAAATTTAACGTTTAATTTTATCCCTTAATTTCTTACTATAATTTCAAATTAGAATAAAACTCTCTAAGGAGCTAATATTAAACTAAAAGTTTACTTAATGAAAACCGTGCACTATCGATCATTAACTGTATCCATGATCCTTACAACTTACAAGTGTCTTCAACAATTTCCTTCAAGCTAGTGTGAGGAGGAACATCCACTCCTAGCTTGCGTTTTTAACATTATTATTACATTATATAATGACCAAATTCCTTAGCTGGAAGCATATTATTGTATAGTGCAGATCCTTATCAGAATATTCAAAACATCATTTCCTAGATGAAGAGATTACCAGAATAGCTGGATCACAGGCCTTGACTTGGGCCCAGTTCACTCAGCTATTTCTGGAGAAGTTTCTTCCTATCACACAGAGAGACGATCTTCGGAGGCAGGTTGAGCGTCTCCGGCAAGGCTCTATGACCGTCACTCAGTACGAGACCAGATTTGTTACCTTGGCCCGACATGCTATTATGATACTTCCCACCGAGCGAGAGAGGGTGAGGAAATTTATTGAGGGGCTATCTTAGCCGATCAGATTACAGATGGCCAAGGGGACATGGAGTGAGATTTCTTTCCAGGATGCAGCCAATGTGGCCAGACGAGTTGAGATGGTTCTGTTGCAGGGGGGTGGTCAGGGGTCTGACAAGAGACCGCGTCATTTTGGCAGGTTCAGTGGCGCCTCATCTGGAGGCAGGGATTCTTTTGGCAGGGGCATCCTCCTAGGTCGTTTCATTCAGCACTTCAGGTTTCTCGCAGTGCTCCAGGTGGTCGTGGTTCTCCTATGCAGTATTCTGATTAGTTGCCCTATAGTGTACCATCAGCTCTTATCAGTGCACCGCCGCTTCAGAGTTTTCAGGGTGGTTACTCAGGTCATCAGGGTCAGTTTCAGGGTTAGCAGCCTCAGCAGCCGAGGGCTTGTTATGCTTGTGGCGATCAGAGGCACATTGCTAGATTTTTCCCTCGAGCCTCGAGCAGTTCTCAGCACCAGGGTTCTCGTGCTATGGTTTCTGCACCAGGTGGTCCACCACCTGCTCAGCTAGCTAGAGGAGGGGGTTGAGGTGTTAGAGGTGGAGGTCAGACAGTTAGAGGTGGAGGCCAGGCTACTAGGGGTAGAGGTCAGCCATCAGGATGCCTTCCCAGGGACGTAGTTCAGATGAGAGGGGCCCAACCCCGATGTTATGCTATTCCAGCCAGACCTGAGGCTGAGGCCTCCGATGCAGTTATCAAAGGTATGGTTTCAGTTTGCAGAAGGGATGCTTCGGTTTTATTTGATCCGGGGTCCACATTCTCTTATGTGTCGTCTTATTTTTCTCCTTATTTGGTTATACCTCGTGATTCTTTGAGTACTCATGTATATGTGTTTACACCAGTGGGTGATTCTATTGTGGAAATCGTGTCTACCGTTCGTGTGTAGTGGTTATTGGGGGTCTTGAGACCAGTGTAGATCTTCTACTCCTTGATATGGTTGATTTCGATGTCATTTTGGGGATGGATTGGTTGTCGCCTTATCATGCTATTCTGGATTGTCATGCCAAGACTGTGACATTAGCATTGTCGGGGCTGCCTCGATTGGATTGGAGAGGGAATCTTGGTCATTCTTCCAGCAGGGTTACTCATATATGAAGGCTCGGTGCATGGTCGAGAAGGAGTGTTTGGCCTATTTGGCTTATGTTCGTGATTCTAGTGCCGAGGTTCCTTCTATGGAGTCTGTGCCCATAGTCTGTGAGTTGCCAGAGGTGTTTCCTGCAGACCTGTCGGGCATGCCACCCGACAGGGATATTGACTTTTGCATTGAGTTGGCTCTGGGCACTCAGCCCATTTCTATTCCGCCATATCGTATGGCCCCGCCAAAGTTGAAGGAGTTGAAAGAACAATTGCAGGATTTGCTTGATAAAGGCTTCATTAAGACTAGTGTCTCACCTTAGGGTGCGCCGGTGTTATTTGTCAATAAGAAGGATGGGTCGATGAGGATGTGCATATATTATCGACAATTGAACAAGGTTACCATCAAGAACAAGTATCCATTTTCGCGAATTGATGATTTGTTTGATCAGCTTCAAAGTGCCAAGGTATTTTCGAAGATTGATTTGAGATCTGACTACCACCAGTTGAGGATTAGGGCCTCCGATGTCCCTAAGACAGCCTTTCGCGCTCGGTACGGGCATTATGAGTTCTTAGTGATGTCATTCGGGTTGACAAATGCCCCAGCTGCTTTTATGGACTTTATGAACCGAGTGTTCAGGCCTTATTTGGATTCCTTCGTAATTGTCTTCATTGATGATATTCTGATTTACTCCTACAGCCGAGAGGAGCATGAGCAACACCTTCAAGTCGTTCTTCAGACTCTGAAGGACAGTCAGTTGTATGCAAAGTTTTCAAACCTATGCGAACGCAGCCCAGGGCACGCGAACGCAATGAACAAATGCCCAGTCTTTTAAAAACAGTAACAAAAATGGGACTTCTTCAAAATATCATAACTCTTTCACTAAACTCGAACTTGGGCGATTTTTGAAGAGGGATTTTACCACAAAACCATAGGTATGTGTTCTTAGACTCATTTTCTTCAACATCCATTAACCCATCAGATTTCTAGGCCTAAATCATGTTCTTAAGGGTAGAAAATTGGGGATTTGGGTAGAGTTAGAGCTTTTTGAATAATTGGAATTTAGACCTCGTTTTGGGGTCGGATTTCGGAACTAATTATATATGCCCGTGGGTGAATGGGTGATCGGATTTTGGTCCGAACCTCGTGATTTTTCAAGCGGGCCCGGGGTCGATTTTTGACTTTTTGGGAAGAATGATATAAAACCTATAAATAAGCGTTGGGATTGAATTTCTTTGCATTTATTGATGTTATTAAGTTAAATATGTCTAGATACAAGTGAATTGGAGTCAAATTCAAAAGGGAAAGCAGTAATCGAGGCTTGAGTTTGGTCGTGGAATTCGGGGTAAGTGTTTGGCTTAACCTTAGCTTGAGAGAATAGGTGTTGTGTCCTATTTTCTATGTGTAAGTATCATGTTCAACATATAGGTGAGGTGACGAGTACCTATACGTTGGTGTCAAGCATGCCCGTGAGTCGAATATTGTTATTTATGTGGTTTTTCGTTAAGTAATACTTGAGTTTCACTTTATGGTTATCCATGTTGGTGGAAATTCCTTGGTATTGAACAGTGTTGAGTATTGGTTTCAGTTGAAGATTTTTATGCGAAGTTATGTACTAAGTGAGATTGGATATAACTGTTTTCCCTTGCCGGGATGGTATTGATTCCACTGTTGGCTCGTTGCTGGGACGTTATGTTCTTATTTCTGTTTACTCCGTCATTTTTCCTTGTTGGATTGCTGTCATTTGATGTGTTTGGGTGAGTAAGAGTGTGAAAGCATGAAGGGTGATTCCGTGCGTGAGATTTTGAGTGAATGTTAATGCACGAAGGGTGATGTCGTTCCGATATTGTGATTTTAGAAGCACGAAGGGTGATGCCGTGCCATGATATGAGTGATAATGCACGAAGGATAATGCCGTCCCATGATATTGTGAGGTAAAACCACGAAGGGTGATGCCGTGTTGAATATGTTGATTCTGATGGTTAGGACGAGAGTAAAAGCACGAAGGGTGATGCCGTGCACTTATTTTCGTATTACTACTTCTGCTGCTTAAATTGATATCTAAATTGTGTTTTATCTCGTTATTTCCATTATTTAATATTTCCTCCCCTCAGCATGTTCCCCTTTCCTTTATGTTTAACTTCTTATTTCTCGTCGTTATTATTTTCTCTGTATACTGTTAAACTGCACAGGTTGATTTGGTTGTCGTGTCCTAGCCTCGTCACTACTTCGCCGAGGTTTGGCTCGTCACTTACTCAGTACATGGAGTCGGTTGTACTGATGCTATACTCTGCACTTTTGTGCAGATCTTGGTACATGACCCTACGAACCTTAGAGCGAGGAGGCTGCCTTCAGTCTACGTGGAGACACCGAGGTAGTCCTGCAGGCGACCGCAGGCCTTGGCGTCCCCTTCTACTTCATTTGTATTCTGTTCTAGTTATCCCAGAAATAGATGTATTTACTTTTGTTCAAACCCCTTATTTGTATTACTCGTAGATAGTCCGTGAAGTTGTGACACCAAAATTTTGGGTTTAGTATTATAAATTTCGAGATGGTAATCGGTAAAGTTATTAGACTTTGCTTCATTTTTTATATTCATTTATGTTGGTTTTGTATTTCACCGTTATCAGATAATAATAAAGAGTAAGGTAATTTAAGCATTCACGTTGGCTTGCCTAGTGGGTTCAACGTTAGGCGCCATCACGGTCCCGATGGTGGGAAATTCGGGCCCTGACAATATATATAATTTTTTTGGAGTATTTTTCAAGAGATTTGGCCAAAACAAAAAATAAAAAGAGTATGAAGAGAGCTCTTGAAACAATAATGATATCAATTTGAATGAAAATCTTAAAAAGATAACAAATACAGGTATCGTATATTTTGGGGGAATGATTCCGTTTTAGCATTTGACAGAGTCGTAAGTTTTAAAATTAACGCATAACAAGTTCCAAAGTTTAATATGCATAATGCCATTAATTTTGAGTTAATTCACAAATGAAAATATAGTCTTTTTTAGAGATCGTTAAAAATAATCTTCGCCTTTATTGATTTTAGGGTCCTTTGGTTTATGGGATAAAAGATAACAATCCCAAGATAAAAAGACAAAATTACTTTATTTCATGTTTGATTAAATTTTTTCTGAAATTAACAGTTTAAGATTAGTTATACCACAATCATGACATTACTATTTTTATACCACTTTCCATGCGGGATAACAATCTCGAGATTACTTATCCAGGATAACCCTTTTCCAAAGCTTTTCTCCGAAGTTTCAACAAATTAAGTTAAAATTAAAACAAAAATTTATCCCAACCTTTTTAGTGTAAAATAAATATAATTTTCTAGGTTTGCTACATTTTCTTAATTTGAGAAGGAAAATAAAAGTTTCATTTGTCCAAATAAAAAAACCTTGGAGGTTTTTACGTAATTTAAGTTAGTTCTATACAACATATGTTTAATATCAAATAACTTTCGTTCATCCCTCAAACCAGCATATTTTATTTTCTCTTTCTATTCTATCTTTACAACGGCCTTATTTCTAACGTCTATTTCCCCCAAATTTTGTGCTCGGCGTACACGCGCCTCTTCCATGGGCAAGTCGGATGAGCTTCCACCGGCGCGTCTAGATCACCAAAAGGAACCCCAAGTTGGAAATTTGATTCTCGAACAATCGAATTTCGCTGAATCAAGCTATACCACTAAGTGAACCTCTCTGACACCCCTAGTTCAAAACCTCTATCAGTTATGGATGTCCAACCGTCAAAGCCCAAATCACTACTCACAATGGCATGCCAGGACTAATCTTCAAGGCGAAGGACTATTATGGAGTTATGGCTAAAGAATGCAAACTTACCGTTGTGGGATAATTCTTTCGACCCCGATCAAAAATTGAGGTAATCCGAGTTGTGTTTATGGAAAAAGACTCTCTTAAAGGCACTGTTTAAATTGGATGTAGGATAGGCGTACTATTTTTATAGACTTTTCTGATGAGCAAGATTGCAAAAACTTCTACTTAGAAGGTCTTTGTAAATTAATGGATTCCAAATGTGGCTTGAATATGGATTCCTGATTTTAGGCCAGACCATGATTCTCCTATTGTCCCCGTATGGGCTTTGCTACATGAACTCCCTTTTCACTACCACACATGCCATTATGTTAAGTAGATTTTGGAACATGTGAGAAAACCTTTATCTATGGATGTTGCCACTTTTGACAGAACTGGACCTAGTACAGCTAAGGTCAGGGTCGAGATTGATCTGACAAAATCACAATTGACTAGTATTTATGAAGGCCAAGAAGAGGAGATGAATCCTTTGAAGGGATTTACTCAGAAGATTGAATATGAACATGTCCAAAATATTGCAAGCATTGTAAGCTCATTGGACATTCTCTAGTCCAATGTAGAGCTGCAATTAAGAAGAACGCGTTAGGGGAAAAGAAGATAGGATTGAAGCTGAGCAGACTCAAGCGAGCAAGAAATCTATAAGCTAAACACGAAAAAAAAATGAAAGAAAGAGTGAAAAGGAAACAAAGATGACAAAGAACTGCAATTTCAAAAAAATCAAGAAGAGAAAAAACCAGATAAATGAGCATCTATAACATCAAGTGGAGGATATGACACTATTATTCGGAACTGAAGTTAGAAAATCAAATGACAACATTGACAAGGATAAGAATACGTGGAATGATGTACAACAACAGCCGGATGAAGAGGTTGGGCAACCCTCAGGAGATGATGCTACAAAGGTATTAACTGATAAGGTTAATCTAGAATTGGGGTCAATGATTGATAAAGGCAAGTTCATTAAGGGAATCAACAATTCTGGTACCAGTGCCCAGCAATCTCAAACCAAGAGGTTGATGATTACATGCCAGGAATCAAATGATCAGCAAATCGTTTGTGATCCTAAGGGGTCGTCAATCAATATCCATAATTCCTTTCAGATTTAGGATGAAGAACAAGAAGAGCAGAACCAAGGCTCTAAGATTGAAACCCAACAGAAATAGTCTCAAATATTAGAAATTAATTCTGAAGAGACCAAGAAAGACACCAACATCAGTACTCCTATCAACCAAGTTAGCAAAGAAGGAGATCAAGAAATACAGAAAACTGACAGTTCAAAGGAAGATGACTCTATGGCTGATCAATTAGTCAAAACCTTTTCTCCACCACATGATCAGGAGCTACATGATGTAGTTATCCCACAGGTACAGGAAGTGATGGAAAAGGAAGGATTGTCCCCAATAGGAGCTAAAATACCAAACAAAAGCACCAAGAAATCTGCTATTGCGCCTAATACTAAAGGTAGAAGTAGAGGAGCCAAAAAACCTTCTAACCCGTTTCTTAATGATTAATACAATCATTTGGAATATCAAGGGTGTTAAGTCTAAGGGGGAGCTTTCCAAAGACTTAAAAATCTTATCAAAAGACACAAGGTTACCTTTATTGCTCTTCAGGAACCTTTTGTAGACAAAACAAAGTTAAATCATTACAGAAGAAAACTTAGCTTTCCAAATGCGATTGCAAATAGTAATGGAAAAATCTGAATTTTCTGGGATAATGATTATACATGCAATGTCATTAGCAACAAAAAATAACAGATTACTATGAATGTCAACCACAGTATGATGCAGACTCCTTTCTGGATTACTATTGTTTATGCAAAAACCAGTACAAGAAGAAGAAAGAACCTTTGGAAATTTATCAATAATATGAGTAACCATATCAATGGACAATGGTCTATTGGATGTGATTTCAATGTGATCATGGATGCTAATGAGAAAAAAGGTGGCAGAATTCACAGACTTAGTAATAGTATGGACTTTATCAGATGTATGGAAGATTGTGGTATGACAGATGTTGGCTACACAGGTAACAGTTACACCTGGACCAATGGAAGGAGGAGAAACAATAGGATTCTTCATAGATTAGATAGAATTTTTTGTAATGATCAATGGTCAGCTATCTTTCCAATGGCTACTGTCAGACACTCGCCCAGAACAGGATCTGATCATAATGTGCCGCTTTATCAGTGCACCAAGTATGATCCTCTTCCAATGAAGTATTTTAAATTCTTAAATTTCTAGCTGGACCAACCTGATTTCGAACAGGTTGTTAAAGATTGCTGGAAAACTCAAATACAAGGCAATACTATGTATACTCTACATCAGAAACTCAAGAATCTCACTCATTGTCTTAGAAAAGGGTCTAAAGAAAGTATTGCCAATGTATTTGACAAGGTAGAAGAACTTGAGAAGAAGGTTGAAGATCTAGAGACTAAATATGAACAAGATGATTGCAATAATAATAGGATCAATCTTCATTTAGCATATGCTCAACAAATCAAGTGGATGAATATGCAAGATTCTATTCTTAGACAGAAAGCCAGCATCAAATAGGAAGAAAAAGGTGATAGCAACTACAAATATTTTTATAGTTCCATTAGATAGAAGAGGAAAAGATCTTTTCTGCATAGAATCAAAGATGAACATGGTCAATGGATTCAAGGGAATGAGTAAATTGCAGAAGCTTCTATCTCACACTTTAGAAACCTTTTTTCACAACCTAATCAGAACAATGACATGGAGTTTCTCAAAAGGATTGACAATACTATCACTTGGGAGGACAATCAAGCTCTTCTACAACTTCCTTCCGATGAGGAAGTGAAAACAACTGTCATGGAGCTTCATCCTGATAGTGCAGCTGGTCCGAATGGATTCAATGGAAATTTTTTCCAAGCTTGTTGGCATATTATTGTTGATGATGTGCGTGCTATGGTTAAGGATTTCTTTGGTGGTAACAATCTAACTAAATTTTTTACTCATACTTGTATAGTACTTATTCCTAAAGTTGAATCTCCTTCCACATTTTCTCAATATAGGCTTATTAGTCTAAGTAATTTTTCCAATAAAATTATTTCAAAAATTATATCCAATAGATTAACTGATTTTCTCCCTAGAATTATTTCTAAAAATCAAACTAGTTTTATCAAAGAAGACTAATCACTGAAAATATTCTCTTAACCCAAGAAATTGTCTAGGATATTAAACGCAAAATAGAGGTGGCAATGTGATTATGAAACTAGACATGGCTAAAGCTTATGACAAAGCTTCTTGGCTTTTTCTCACTTCTATTCTGAGAAGTATGGGATTTGCGGAACCTTTCATTAAAATGATTCATAGATTGCTCTCTAATGTTTTGTATTCTATTCTTGTTAATGGAAGTAGATTTGGTTTCTCACATCTGGATATAAATACTCCATAAAGAAGGTAATGAAAACTTTAAGGAGATACGAAGGAGCTTCAGGGCAAGAGCTCAACAAGGATAAAAGCTTCTACTTAGCTTCATATTCATGATATTAGACATAATATGATTCAGAGGCTAACTGGTTATCGATATCAATCATTCCCTTTAAAGTACTTGGGTTGTCTAATCTATTCTGGAAGAAGGAAAATTTGTTACTATACAGATATTGCCAAGAATGTTATGAATAAGATAGGAGGTTGGCAGGGCCATGTACTCTCCCCTGGTCGAAGAGCTAATCTCATTAAAAATGTGCTACAATCTCAAACACTTCATATTCTTGTCGTTGGTACCCCTCCCAAGACGATTCTCAAACAATTGAGAGTTATTTTTCCAATTTCTTCTGGACCAAATCTGAAAACAAGATCAAATATCATTGGAGCTTTTGGAGAAACCTTTGTTATCCTACTGATGAAGGTCGTGTTGGTTTTAAATGTCTGACTAACTTATGTAAGACTTCCTCTGCCAAAAGATGGTGGAGGGTCAGAGTTGCAAACAACCTTTGGGAAAAATTTATGAGAGCTAAAAACTCCCTTAGAAGTGTGACGACCCGGCCGGTCGTCTTGATAGTTACACTCCCGATCCACTATAAAATTCTTTCCCCGTATCTATTTTCTGTTATTGTGACTTGCCGGGAGGTTTCGTTTTGGTATTTGGAATGTTTTGGGACACTTAGTCCCTATACGGGAGCTTAAGCCTCAGGACTTTGACCGTAGTCAAAACTGTGTGAAGATAACTTCGGAATGGATTTCCGTCGGTTTTGTTAGCTCTGTTAGGTGATTTTGGACTTAGGGGCGTGTCCGGATTGTGTTTTGGAGGTTTGTAGCTCATTTAGGCTTGAAATGGCATAAGTCGAAGTTTTGGAGATTTTGACCGGTAGTGGAATTTTAGATATCAGGGTCGGATTCCGATTTCGGAAGTTGGAGTAGGTCTGTAGGGTTGAATATGACTTGTGTGCAAAATTTGGGGTCATATGGACGTGGTTTGATATATTTCGGCATCGGTTGTCAAATTTGGAAGTTTCAAGTTCTTTAAGTTTGAATCAGAAGATGATTCGTGATTTTAGCGTTGTTTGATGTGGTTTGAGGGCTAGACTAACTTCAAATGGTGTTTTAAGATTGATTGAGGTCCCGAGGGCCTCGGGTGTATTTCGGATGCTTAACGGAGGAAATATTGGACTTAGGAAATTCTAAAGTTTGATGGTTTCTGGTGTTTCGCACGTACAGGAGGGGGGGGGACCGCACGTGCGGATGATTAAGTGCAGAAGCGGATTTTGGAAGGAGTGGTCAGGGGTCGTAGGTGCAAGGTGATTTTTGCATTTGCGATGCCCGTAGATGCACTGGAGAGAATGCAGGAGCAGTGGGGAACCGCAAAAGCAGACATAGGTCCGCAGGTGCGACCTTTTGATCTCAGAAGCGGGCAATGAGTTTTAAGTGAAATACGCACCTGCGATGGGATTTCCACATGTGGGGGACCACACATGCGGTTGGAGGCTCGCATAAGCGAGATCTTTGGCAAAAAAGGGCTAAGTGCGAGGGTTTGATTTCATTCTTATTTTTTGGACCTTGAGAGCTCGAAATTTGGCTATTTTTCGAGGGATTTTCAGAGGAATATTGTGGGTAACGATTCTCAACTCCTTTATGGTTAAATCTCATTAATCCAAAGTTGATTCCACCATTTAATTTTGGATTTGGGTTGAAAATTTGGGGAAAATGGGGAAAAGTTCTTCAATCGAATTTTTGAGTTTTGATTGGGATTTAGACATCAGATTTGGATAATTTTGGCACGAGTGAAATCATGAGTGAATGCGTGTTCGTATTTGGTGACTTTTACCTGATTTCGATACGTGCGCCCGGGGAGACCTTTTAGGGCGATTTTCCAATTTCTTGCTTTAGCTTTGATTTCATTAGCTAGATTAGTTCCTTATAGCTATATTTATGATATGTAATTGATTTTGGCTAGATTTGGACCATTCGGAGTCGGATATTCGTGGGAAGAGCATTGTTACGGATTGATTGAGCTTGGTTCGACGTAAGTGGATTGCCTAACCTTGTGTGGGGGAACTCCCCTTAGGATTTGGTACTATTTTTATATGTGAGCGTCGTGTACGTGAGGTGACGAGTACGTACACGGGCTAATTGTTGTAAAAACCCGATTTCTGCTAAGTAATAACCTATTTTCCTTCTTATTTGAGTCATATCAGCATGTGTAGTATCCTGTTAGAGTAGAATAGCCTGCCTACTCGCCTTAATTGTTTACCTGAACTCCGTGCAACATGTTTAGTGAATTTTCCTGTTTTCCTTGACTTGTACTTAGTCTAAATTATAGGATTTTGTGTTGTAGCTGTTGAATTCTATTGTTTGAGCTGTGTATTTACTTTGGGACTACAGATCAGTATTCCGGGAGATCTCCCTATTTTGTGTATTTACTTTTGGGACTACGAAACGATATTCCGGGAGATCCCCCTGCATATTTACTTTGGGACTATAGAATGGTATTCCGGGAGATCCCCGTGTTTTGCACATTTATTTTGGAACTACGGAACAGTATTCCGGGAGATCTCCCTGAACATTTACATTTGGGACTACGAGACGGTATCTCGGGAGATCCCCTGCTGTTATCTCTGTGTACTGAGTTGTTACCTTCTATGATTTCATTCTTGCTAAGTTTTAGACTTTATTTTACTGCGATATTTCATTTTGCCTTACGTTATTATGTATGTATATATATATATATATACACACACACACACACCAGTAGGGCCCTGACCTGACCTTGTCACTACTTGACGAGGATAGGCTTGGCACTTACTGGGTACCATTGTGGTGTAATCACACCATTTCCTGCACATGTTTTGTGTGCAGATCCAGGTTTCTCCTACCAACCTCGTTCTTAGTTGCAGTCGCTGCTATTGGAGACTTCAAGGTACATCTGCCCATGCCCGCAGATCCTCGGAGTCCCCCTCTATCCCCCCTATGTTCATTCTTCTATTATTTCTATATACAGTGATGTATAGAACAGTTAGAACTTCGTAGAATCTTTAGACTTACGATTTTCCGAGTCTTGGGAGTGTTATGTATATTTTGAGAGTTGACTATTGTATATGTCGAGCGGCATCTCAATTGCTTATTTAAATTATTTGTTACTGTTAGCTCCCGCCACATATAAGGCCGGGGGAGGGGTACAGACTCCCGCAGCCGTACTCCTGAGCAGAGGGTCCAGGTTGATTAGGCCCTAGAGTTCATTCCTTTGCAGCCGGTAGCTCTGGTTCAGCATGAGACTAGGGCAGCCACTTCTGAGGCAGAGCAGCTCAAACTTGAGAGGTATAAGAAGTACCACCCACCTACATTCAGCAGATTGGCTACCAATGATGCTCGGAGTTTTCTGGAGGAGTGTCATCATATTCTACGTACTATAGGAGTAGCGGAGACGAGTGGGGTTTATTTTACCACTTTCCAGCTTAGAGGAGCAGCCTATCATTGGTGGCATGCTTGTTAGTTGAGTAGTCCAGACGAGGCAGCCTCACTCACATGGAATCAGTTCTCGGACATGTTTTTGAGAGAGTATGTCCCTTAGAGCCTCAAGGATGCATGGTGCGCGGAGTTTGAGCAGTTTCACCAGGGTTCTATGACTGTGTGAGAGTATGCAGTCTGTTTTAGTGAGTTGGCCCGACATGCACCGGCCTTGGTTTCCACAGTTCGGGTGAGGGTTCGTCGCTTTATTGAGGGACTCCACTTCAGAATCAAGATCAGTATGGCCAGGGAGTGGAGATGGATATCTCTTATCAGCAGGTCGTAAGTATTGCCAGGAGAGTGGAGGGCATGTTTGACCGGGACATAGAGGAGAGAGAGGCCAACAGGTCTCGAGAGACTGGTTTTTATTCTAGAGCTCATGTCCCAACAACTTGCCATGGTAGGGGTTATGTGAGTCTCCCTGTTCATTCAGCTCTCCCAGCCACCAGTGGTATTCCAGCCCCTTCTAGGCCCCATGAGTCTTATTATGCACCACCAGTATCTAGTGTGCCTCCTGCTTGGGGTGCTATTAGCGGTCAGCAGACCTGGCCCGAGTCAATCACAGCATCCACGCCCTCCGAGGGGTTATTTTGAGTGTGGGGACACTCTCCATATGGTGAGGGATTTCCCCACTTAGGAGGGGTACACCTCCACAGACTTCTTAGACACCACGTGCTCTACCGAGTCCTCGGGCTATGATTCCTGCACCAGCTATAGCCCTACCTGCTCAGCCAGCTCGAGGTGGAGGTCGGGGAGGTCGAGGTCACCCTAGAATGGGAGGCCAGGCCAGGTATTATGCTCTTCCGGCTCGCACACAGGCAGTTGCTTCCAATTCTGTCATTATAGGTATTGTTCCAGTCTGTCATAGAGATGTGTCGGTATCATTTGACCAGGTTCTACATATTCATATGTGTCCTCTTATTTTGCCCCACATTTGGGCATATCTCGGGATTCCTTGAGTTTCCCTATTTATGTGTCTAATCTTGTGGGAGATTCTCTTATTGTTGACTGCGTGTATTGGTCGTGTTTGATTGCTCTTAATGGTTTTGAGACCAGAGCCGATTTATTATTACTCAGCATGGTAGATTTTGATGTTATCTTGGGCATGGACTGGTTGTCACCCCATTATGCTATTCTTGATTGTCGCGCTAAGACCGTGACGCTGGCTATGCCAGACTTACCGCGATTAGAGTAGAGAGGTACCTTAGAGTATACTCCCCACAGAGTTATTTCATTTCTTAAGGCTCAACGAATGGTTGAGAAAGGGTGTAATGCGTACCTAGATTATTTGAGAGATGTCAGTATTGATACCCTTATAATTGATTCAGTTCTAGTAGAGAGGGACTTCCCAGATGTGCTTCCAGCTGATCTTCCGGGCATGCCACCCTACAAAGATATTAATTTCGGCATTGATTTATTACCGGTCACTTAGCCCATCTCTATTCCTCCATACCGTATGACTTCTCCTGAGTTGAAGGAGTTGAAGGAGCAGTTGCAGGAGTTGCATTATAAGGGCTTCATTCGGCCCCGTGTGTCACTTTGGGGTGCTCCGGTCTTTTTTGTGAAGAAAAAGGATGGTTCTATGTGTATGCGTATTGATTATCGCCAGTTGAACAAAGTTATAGTGAAGAACAGGTATCCATTTCCTCGTTTGATGGCTTATTTCATCAGTACAGGGTTCCAGGGTGTTTTCCAAGATTGACTTACGTTCAGGCTATCATCAGTTAAAGATTCGGGAGCCAGAAATCTCGAAGACTGCTTTCAGGATCCGATATGGTCACTATGAGTTTCTTGTTATGTCTGACCGATGCCCCAGCAGCCTTTATGCATTTGATATACAGTGTGTTCCGGCCTTATCTTGACTTCTTCATCATTGTGTTTATTGGCGACATTCTGGTGTACTCCTGGACTCGGGAGGACCATGAGCAGCACCTGAGGACTGTGCTTCAGACTTTGAGAGAAAAGAAGTTGTATGAAAAATTTTCAAAGTGTGAGTTTTGGCTAGACTTAGTGGCATTCTCGGGTCATGTAGTATCGAATGATGGGATCAAGGTAGATCCGAAGAAGGTGGAGGTAGTGCAGAGTTGGCCTAGACCATCATCAGCTACGGAGATCCACAGTTTTCTTGGCTTGGCGGGGTATTACTGTTGTTTTGTAGAGGGATTCTCATCTATTGCAGCACCTATGACCAGGCTGACCTAGAAGGGTGCTCCGTTCAGGTGGACAGAGGAGTGTGAGGAGAGATTTCAGAAGCTCAAGGCAACTTTGACTATAGCCCCAGTATTGGTATTCCCTACAGGTTCGGGGTCTTACACTGTATATTGTAATGCATCGCGAATTGGTCTTGGTGCGATATTGATACAGGACGGTAGGGTGATTGCCTACACTTACAGACAATTGAAGGTGCATGAGAAGAATTATCATGTCCACAACCTTGAGTTAGCAGCTATTGTTCATGCCCTGAAGATTTGGCGCCACTATTTGTACGGTGTTCCTTGTGAGATTTACACCGATTATCTAAGTTTGCATTATCTGTTCAAGAAAAAGGATCTTAACTTGCATCATCAGAGGTGTTTGGATCTACTTAAGTACTATGATATCACCATTTTGTACCACTCGGGGAAGGCCAATGTAGTGGACGATGCTTTGAGTCATCGGGCTGATCCGAGTCGAGTGTTGGCTTGTGGTATCTCGGTCTTCCCTTTATGATCGTATCAGGGAGCGTCAGTATGATGACCCCCATCTTCTTGTCCTTAAGGACACGGTCCAACACGGTGATGCTAAGGAGGTCACTATTGGGGATGTTGGCGCATTGAGGATGCAGGGTAGGCTATATGTGCCTAATGTAGATGGTTTGCGCGAGTTGATTCTTCAGGAGGCTCATAGCTCGCGGTACTCCATTCATTCGGGTGCCGCGAATATGTATCAGGACTTGAGGCATCATTACTGGTAGAGGAGGATGAAGAAGGACATAGTGGAGTATGTTGCTCAGTGCCTAAATTTCCAGCAGGTGAAGTATGAGCATCAGCAACCGGATGGGTTTCTTCAGAAGTTAGAGATTTCGGAGTGGAAATGGGAGCGGATCACTATGGATTTCGTTGTTGGACTACTACAGACTCAGCGTAGGTTTGATGTTGTTTGGGTGATTGTGGATAGGCTAACCAATTTAGATCATTTCATTCTAGTGATGACAACATATTCTTCTGAGCAGCTCGCTCGAATCTACATCTGTGAGATCGTCAGGCTTCATGGCATACCGGTATCTATCATCTCTAACCGGGGTACGCAGTTTACATCATGGTTTTGGAGAGCCGTACAACATGAGTTGGGTACTAGAGTGGAGCTGAGCACCGCATTTCACCCTCAGATGGACGGATAGTCCAAGCGCGCTATTTAGATATTAGAGGATATGCTATGTGCGTGTGTGATGGAGTTTGGAGGGTCGTGGGATCAGTTCTTGCCACTTGCGGAGTTTGCCTACAACAACAGTTATCGGTCGAGCATCCAGATGGCACCGTATGAGGCTTTGTATGGTAGGGGCTGTCGGTCCTTAGTGGGTTGGTTCAAGCCGGGCGAGGCCAGATTATTGGGTACATGCTTGGTCCAGGATGCCTTGGATAAGGGGAAGGTGATTCAGGATCGACTTCGCACATCCTAGTCCAGACAGAAGAGTTATGCGGACCGGAAGGTTCGAGATATGGCATTCATGGTTGGAGAGAAGGTCTTGCTCCGGGTATCGCCTATGAAGGGAATTATAAGGTTCGGGAAGAAGGGCAAGCTGAGCCCAAGGTACATTAGTACATTTGAGGTGTTGCGGCGTGTTGGGGAGGTTGCTTATCAGATTGCCTTACCTCCAAGCCTAGCAGAGGTTCATCCAGTATTCCACGTTTCTATGCTCCGGAAGTATAATGGTGATCAGGCTTATCTATTGGATTTCAGCTCAGTCCAGTTGGACAAGGATCTATCTTATGTTGAGGAGCCAGTAGATATTTTGGACAGGCAAGTCAGAAAGTTAAAGTCAAAGAACATTGCTTCAGTAAAGGTTCAGTGGAGGGGTCAGCCGGCCGAGGAGGCGACTTAGGAGATCGAGCAGGATATACGCATCCGTTATCCTCATCATTTTTTAATATGGGGAGGATGTGACGACCTGGCCGGTCGTCTTGACAGTTACAGCTCTGATCCCCTATTAACTACTTTCCTCGTATCTTTTTTCTACAATTGTGACTTGGGAGGTTTCATTTTGGATTTTGGAGTTATGTTGGCTCTGTTAGCTCCGTTAGGTGATTTTTGACTTAGGGCGTGTCCGGATTGTGTTTTGGAGTTCAGTAGCTTATTTAGGCTTGAAATAGCGTAAGTCGAAGTTTTCGAGATTTTGACCGGTAGTGGAATTTTTGATATTGGGGTCGGATTCCGATTCCGAAAGTTGGAGTAAGTCCATAGGGTTGAATATGACTTGTGTGAAAATTTTGGGGTCAATCGGACGTGGTTTGATAGGTTTCGGCATCGGTTGTTGAATTTGGAAGTTTCAAGTTCTTTAAGTTTGAATCGGAGGATGATTCATGATTTTAGCGTTGTTTGATGTGGTTTGTGGGCTCGACTAAGTTCGTATGGTGTTTTAGGATTGGTTGGTATGTTTGGTTGAGGTCTCGGGGGCCTCGGGTGTGTTTCGGATGCTTACCAGAGGAAATATTGGACTTAGGAATCTGAAGTTTGTTGGTTTCTAGTGTTTTTCACCTGTGGTGGGGGGGAACGCAGGTGCGGGGCCGCACGTGCGGATGGTTAAGCGCAGAAGCAGATTTGGGAAGGAGTGGTCAGGGGTCGCAGGTGCGAGGTGAGTTCCGCATCTGCGATGCGTGCAGATGCGCTGGAGAGATCGCAGGAGCGGTGGGGAACAGCAGAAGCGGACATAGGTCCCCAGGTGCACAGACGCAGGTGCGACCTTTTGATCACAGAAGCGGGCAATGTGTTTTAAGTGAAATTCACACCTGTGATGGGATTTCTGTAGGTGCGGGACCGCAGATGCGCTTGGAGGCTCGCAGAAGCGATATCTGTTGCAAAAAAAAGGCTAAGTGCGAGGGTTTGATTTCATTCTTCATTTTTGGACCTTGAGAGCTCGGAATTTGGCTATTTTTCGAGGGGTTTTCAGAGGAAGCTTGTGGGTAACGATTCTCAACTCCTTTATGGTTATATCTCATTAATCCATAGTTGATTACACCATTTAATTTCGTATTTCGGTTGAAAATTTGGGGGAAATGG
The DNA here is from genome assembly GCA_005239505.1 of Nicotiana paniculata. Classification (NCBI taxonomy): domain Eukaryota; kingdom Viridiplantae; phylum Streptophyta; class Magnoliopsida; order Solanales; family Solanaceae; genus Nicotiana; species Nicotiana paniculata. Next base: position 18,539 of record MDKI01265413.1, read on the forward strand.
GGAAAAGTTCTTCAATCGAATTTTTGAGTTTTGATTGGGATTTAAACATCAGATTTGGATAATTTGGGAACGAGTAAAATCGTGAGTGAATGGATGTTCATATTTTGTGACTGTTACCCGATTTCGAGACGTGGGCCCGGGGAGACTTTTTTAGTGTGATTTTTTAATTTCTTGCTTTAGCTTTGATTTCATTAGCTAGATTAGTTCCTTGTAGCTATATTTATGATATGTAATTGATTTTTTCTAGATTTGGGCCATTCGGAGTCGGATATTCGTGGGAAGAGCATTGTTACAGATTGATTGAGACTCGTTCGATTAAGTTACTTGCCTAACCTTGTGTAGGGGAACTCTCGTTAGGATTTGGTACTGTTTTGATATGTGAGCGGCGTGTACGTGAGGTGACGAGTATATACACGGGCTAATTGTTGTAAGAACCCGGTTTCTGCTAAGTAATAACCTGTTATCCATCTTATTTGAGTCATATCAACATGTATAGTATCTTGTTAGAGTAGAATAGCATGCCTACTTGTCTTTATTGTTTACCTGAACTCCGTGTAGCATGTTTAGTGAATTTTCCTGCTTTTCCTTGACTTGTACTCAGTCTAAATTGTAGGATTTCGTGTTGTAGCTGTTGAATTCTATTGTTTGAGCTGTGTATTTTTTTTTTAGGACAATGGATCGATATTCCGAGAGATCCCCCTATTTTGTGTATTTACTTTTGGGACTACGGAACGGTATTCCGGGAGATCCCCCTGCATATTTACTTTGGGACTACCGAACGGTATTCCGGTAGATCCCTGTGTCTTCCATATTTACTTTGGGACTACCGAACGGTATTCCGGAGATCCCCCTGCACATATATATTTGGGGTTACGAGACGGTATCTCGGGAGATCCCCTATTGTTATCTCGGTGTACTGAGCTGTTACCTTCTATGATTTCATTCTTGTTAAGTTTCAGTCTTTATTTTACTGCTATATTTTCATTCTTCCTTGATTTATTATATATATACTAGTAGGGCCCTGACCTGACCTTGTCACTACTCGACCGAAGTTAGGCTTGGCACTTACTGGGTACCATTGTGGTGTACTCACACCCTTTCCTGCACATATTTTTCATGTGCAGATCCGGGTTCCTTCTAATAGCCTTGTTCTTAGTTGTAGTCGCTGCTATCGAAGACTTCAAGGTACATCCGTCCGCGTCCGCATATCCTTGGAGTCCCTCTCTATCCCCCCCCCCCCCCCCCATATTCATTCTTCTCTTATTTCTATATACAGTGATGTATAGAACAGTTAGAACTTCGTAGAAGCTTGTGACTTACGGTGTTCCAACATCTCAATTGCTTACTTAAATTATTTTTTACTGTTAGTTGTTAAATTTTATCATTTCATTTCCGTAAGTGTTAGGCTTACCTAGTCGCAGTGACTAGGTGTCGTCACGACGATCCACGAAGGGATAATTTTGGTCGTGACAAGAAGTCACCATATTGCAAAGGTCTTCGAATCTAAACATTCTGATGCTTGGAAGGAAATGATGCATATCAAAAAAGATATAGAACCTTATATCCCATGGAAGATCAATGATGGTGATAGCTCCTTTTGGTGGGATACTTGGAAAAGGGATTGGACAACCAGGTGCTTATATTAATGGTAATAGAAAATATGGTAATATGAAGATCAGGGATTGTATCAAGGATGAGGCATAGGATATATTACTAATCTGGTTCCTAATAATTTTTTGAATGATATTAAACATATTCCTGTTGGTGATAGACAGATTAATGACATTCCTGTTTGGACTAAGACTTCTAATAGGACCTTTACTTGTTCCTCTGCTTTTATTAGCATTAAGAAAAGAAGGGATATAGATAATATGTGGAAAGATGTCTGGAAGAAGAATGTCCAATTTAAAATGTCTTTCTTTCTTTGGGGAGCTATTAAGGGTAAATTGCATGTGGATGAAACTATAAAGAGATTTGGTCATAATATAGTTTTCAGATGCTCTTGTTGTGTACATCCTAAGTAACTATAAAGATATTTCTTTTCTAACTTGGAATTTTTTTGCAGGTCCTCTGGAAATTAAAGTAGGATGCCATTCAATTGCATATACTTTAAAAGAACAGAGGAACATTCAGAATAAGAATGATATCCAAAGAAACTTATGTCAATTAGTTCCTATATTTATCTGTTGGGAACTATGGAAACATAGATGCTCTATCATATATGGAAACATAAATCCTACGATTATAAAACTAAGACACTCTATTTTGTTTCATATGAAGGTATACATGAAGAAGAGAGGGGCTATTGTGGATATGAAATGGCAATGGAATCAAATTAGCTCTTACATGGAAGATTATAGGCTAAGAATCACAAGCACTCCAGTTATATGGAATAAACCACCGGAAGGTTCGCTAAAAATAAATATTGATGGAAGCAGTAATATTACAAAGAAAACTGCAAGAATTAGAGGGGTAGTTAGAAACAGAAATGGAGATTTGAACATGGTATTTGCCAAAGCTCTTCATTTCTGCACTACCAACCAAATTGAAGTTCAGGCAGCACTATATGCTCTTAATTGGTGCAAGCAAAATAATGTAATCAACTGCATCATAGAGATGGATTCTCTCATGACTGTCAATATGATGAAGGGTGTTTATATATCTCCTCGGGGCTTACAAATGACATCAAGTACATGACTCAAATCGCATAATCCTTGAACATAGAAGTCCATCATTGCCATAGAGAAGGAAATGAAACTGTTGTTGCCTTAGCCAAATTTGGAGCCAACTCGCAAATTTTTTTACATAGGCAAGGATTTTCTCTCAAGTTTTTGAATTATCAGCTGAAGCAAGAGTTTATCGAATGGATAAGGCACAATTCCCATGTTTTAAAATTAGGCATAGGAGGAGCGATACAAACTCTAATGATGACTGTGTATGTAATTAGCCTCATATTTCTATCATTGTGGGCAGGGAATTAATCCCCCCAAACTCTCAGTAATCACCACTCATGTACCTCTCCTTATAAGTTTTTTTATATACTTGGTAGAACTCTAAGTAGGCCTAACTCTCACTATGACCCAAAGGAGATCAGTCATTATGTCTCTCCTCTATGTATTTACTTTTTGGCTGTTGGTAATATACAGGTAAAGGGTCATGCCTCAACCCCTACACCACTATTGTGACTTATATAAAAAATAAAAAATAAAAATTAACTTTCGTTCCAATTTTAAAGCCAAAGGATCGGCTGTAGCACTGGTAGTTCGTTGTATTAATGGAACTAGCCTATATACTCGTAGTGCACAGATCGTTTCAATATAAAATAAGATGTATATTGTATACTAAATTTAAATCACATTCAAAAGAATTAAATTAAAAAATAAATAAATGAATTTAATCGAGTTGTCTCTATAAAAATTATTGCTACATAAATAGAAAAATTAACCTCAAAAATTTGAATTTCTTTATCTGGCAAAAAACCAATCAACTCAACAGCTTGTCACTTCTTTCATTGTTCTATATATTTTTTATGACTTAATATGTTATGATATTTTTTATGTTATATAATTCGTTGTATGAATTTTTTCATCATAATTCAAAAAACACTTTCTCATCTCCAATTGGTAACTTCCCAATTTAAATAGAATACATTTAAGAATAAGTAAATTTCAATATATAGAAATAAATATTCTTAAAAAGATTAAATATAAAAAAAGTATAATACCTACTCCTATAAATTAATTTATTCACTTTGATTTTATTTCTAAAAATTTAGGTATTACTTAAATTTATCTATAATATTTTTAAGAGTTATTATAATTCTCTCACATTACCTCTGTAATATAGGCTTTTTATTTAAGATCTTATTTGGCTACTTCAAAATTTATTTACTTTTTAATGGCATTAAATAGTTAACATATTAAATAACTTTATCTAATTTATTTTATATCTTAATTATCCCAATATATAAAATTATTATTTCCTTAAATATAGATATTTAATTCTTTTCAAATTCAAATACAAAAACAACTTAGAATGTTCAAATGACGTAGTATTAATTTAGCAAATTATTGTTAATAACTCCAAATATTTACAAAATAGTAGAGAAATTACGGGTAGCATAGTTAAAGGGGAGGGGACCCTAGAGAGAGAATGAATGACTTCTTACTAAAACAATCAAGTAGTCACCACCTCCTCAACCAAAACCACCTGATAAATCCTTCCCTAATCTGACAAAACAACTGTCCTATAGGGACACCCTAATCCAAGATGAATTCTTCAACAACAACAACACTACACAAGAAGGGGAAAACTCAACGGTACACACGGCTGCTCAATCAACTGTATTGGAAGACATGAACGCAGACATATTGACTAACAACTTGAAGCAGGTAATGCTATCCGATGAGGACAGGGAACGCATGTATAGCCCATAGAATACTCTACCATCATAAAACTTTTGGGAAAACGATTGGTGCACCATTATTTGAAAAAGAAACTCCAAGACTTATGGAAAATAAATGAGATTTTTCCTCTCATTGATCTGGGAGAGGACTACTTCACAGCCAAGCTATCGAAAGAGGAAAGCATGATCAACATACTACACAATGAGCCTTGGTTCATAAATGGATTCTTCTTGACAGTGCAAAAATGGGTACCTAACTTTGTAGCTAAACGAGCCCATCAAAACTACACTGCGGTTTGGGTTCGTTTACCACAACTTCCCACAGAATTTTACGACGGTATTATCCTCTCCAGAATTGGTAACTGCATTGGTAAACTCCTCAAGGTAGATTCATGTACATCATCAACACTAAGAGGAAGGTATGCCAGGATGTGTGTGGAGCTGCCATTAGAGCTGCCAGTCCAAACCTACATCCAAATTGCTTACACAAACAGCCTATCCTATACGAAGGCGATGATATATTATGCAAAACGTGTGGCAGATTGGGACACACGAGCCAGAATTATCAACAAGCAATTGCACCAATGGGGAATGAGACACACGAACAATGATATTCGTGAATGTAATTTATTATGGGAAAACTAAAAAATATTTATGACCAGTACAAAGATCCTTGGCTAATTGGGGGAGATTTTAACGAAATAGTTAACACTAATGAGAAACTTGGGGGTAGACATGTAAACCAAAAACGAGCTAAAAATTTAATGAAGTGTTTAACTTATTGTAACCTAGTTGACCTAGGCTTTAAGGGGTGCAAATATACGTGGTCTAAAAAACGTAAAAAATATGGCTTTATCATGGAAAGACTAGATAGAATCTACTCTAATGACGAATGGCTAGAAGCTTTTGCTAATGTGACA
>MDKI01028352.1:0-24295 GCA_005239505.1 Nicotiana paniculata
TATATATATTAAAGTTCAATTAACGATTGTAGGGCAGCATGATTTCATGCATTCTGAAATAAGTAATTGTGCAATCTAAAGAATATCAAGTGTCACAATTCATGCTTGTATTTGTTGTGCTTGCAAGTTGCATGCATCAATTGTTCATTATCTATGTATTGATTGATTATAAATTATACATAGACAACAGTAATTGCTTATTGTTCAAGAAGATGAAGGTACCGGAGATGAAAGTGTTGCGATGGATATGTAGACACCCCAAGTTAGATAGGATCATAAATGAGGTTATACGCGACAAGATTGGTGTGACCCCTATTGAGGACAAGATGCGAGAACTTAGGTGGTTTGAGCATGTGAGCAGGAGGAGCACAGACGCACCAGTGAGGAGGTGTGAGAGGTTGACATTGGAAGGACTTCGGAGAGGTAGAGGTAGGTCGAAGAAGAGGTGGGGAGACGTTATTAGGCAAGACATGGCACAACGTCAGCTGACCGAGGACATGATCCTTGATAGGAAGGTATGGAGGTCGATGATTAGGGTAGTGGAGTAGGTAGTCTAGAGTGTTTATGACAGTAAGATTGGGACGTAGTCTCGCTTTCTGTTGATAGTAGATTTTTATGATTAATCGTTGTTTCTTTCTTATCACCTTACTATCTTGTTTGTTTTTATTCTGCTTTTATATAGTTTTTTGGTATTGTCCCTTCTTGTCTATATTTTCATTAATATGGTGCTTATGTTTTTCTGAGCCGAGTGTCTATTGAAAACAACATATCTATCTTTACAAGGTAAGGGTAAGGTCTGCGTACACACTACCCTCCCAAACCCTACGACATAAGATAATATTACGTATGTTGTTGTTGTCGTGGTTGAGACAATAGTCATTGCTTATTGCACTCACAAGCATAAGGCACATGCCATATTGATGAGTACTCAAACTGTAAAGTACCAAAAGAATTATTTAGCACAAATACAACAAGTGTTGGCTTGAACAAGGAAGATACCTAACACACTTTGATGAGAAAAGAAAAAAGTACTTGGTAGAAGAAAGGCAAAACATACTTTGCTTCCATAGGTCTTTGCATTGAATATATACACAAAAGACTTCTAAAAGTTGGTCAGATGAGTCTTCTTCTTCTTCTATTTTGATGGGCAAACACTTAGGAAGTACGCAACAGGAAAATTCCAATTTTGACGTTTTCTTGTTTCATTTCATTCTTTCATTCATATTATTCATTTTCTTTTTAATAAAATTATAGGGTATTAATATTTCTGACCCAAACCAAAAGTTTAACATAAACGTCACGTTTGTGCCGCCTGATGTGACAACTGACAATTAATTAATTATCTATTTTTTCGATCATAATTGAACAAATCTTATGGATTTACAAAAAAGAAGTAAAAATTGAAGTAAAACATACCTTGTAACTTCCAAAAGATAATAAAACTATTTTTTGCATCCAAAAAGTCACTTAGCTGTCCTAAATGTCACGTTTTTTTTCTAGAACGACGAAATTTATATTAATTGCGTATAGTAGCATTACATATAGGTAGTGCTTCAGTAGGGGTACCCAAAACACGTGAGCCAGAAGGCCGGCTATACATAAATATCACAGAAAGTCACAACAGAATATAAATGAGACACTTTCTATTATTAAGAAAAACTGAGGGTTTTTTTAGCTACATAAAGTTATTTATTGATTTTCGTGATATTTAAGCAAAATAAAAATTATTTCAAAAAAATAATTTAATATGGTGTAATAAATTAAAAGTTGAGTGTCCTTAATCAAGTCATTCCTCAAGTATTACTCAAAAACTGAAATAAAATTCGACTTAACTAATCTAAAATCAAGTGATGAAAAGTTAAATGACGGTACGCCTTTTAATAAAGATTCAATTCATTCAGTAATTTACCTGACTAAAAAATGTGGGATATATTATCAATTAGTTTACTCATCCAAACGTAAGTCCATGTGAAATATTACTAAATCATGTTCCACTCAATAACTTCAGAATTACTCTATTCGATTCACAATACGTGATTTTTTGGTTATTTTCATACAGATTAAAAAATTTATTACCTTTTAATATTAATCAGGAACAAAATTAACTGTATTAAACTTTACTATCACATAAGTACTCCTAACACATACTCCAATATCATTTACTCTAAAGACAATATAGAAAAAAGATAATTAATTAATTTTTGAAATTTAAAAAAATCAACCTTTTATCTTTTGGCGAGATTGTGGTTAAACGGAAACCTAGTACTAGGTTGCATTAAATGCATGTGTATGTTGCTTTGTGCTTAAGACATTGTAAAATGCATCAAAGAAAGAGACAATTATTTTATTTTATTTTATTGGGTTTGGGTTTGGGTTCTTGATCTGAGGAAAATATGTTCAAAAAACTTATGTTCTTTTCCCTTTAAATAATGTTTGATGTCTTTTCTTTTTTCTCGTTTGCTTGTATGTTCCAAGACAACAAAAAACACACAAGGATAAATAAAGAATTACCACTATGGAGTGTAGACGAGATAATTTGGATCTCTTCATCTTTCGATTATAAATTTTGTATTTGAGCGACAAAAATAACTTTCTAAATGAGAGTATTTTACTCACTATCAAGGATTAGGTTAGAATGGATAAAATATCTTTCACTCAATCAGACAGTGGCGGAGCCACCTCTATATATTAAAGAGTACATCAAATAATTGAATTCTTTTATATTTAGCTAGGTCAAAAATTTATTTTTATATATATTATACTGTATATTGATTCCTCTTGTTTTCTTCAATTTGTCTTTTTTATTTTATATTTTAACATTTATTAATAAAATTTCTGACTTCGCTATTGTAATATTCTGGGTTTGAGCTCTAAGACTAAAAAATTTATGGTAAAAAGTGCTTTCCTTTGTAACGAGTCCTACACTATGCAAATCCGGATTAATCAAGACCCTAAAACAGATACCGAATACCAAGTAAGAAATTAAAAGACATATATTTACCCTTGTTAGTGGAAAGATTAATCGAATCAAATTGTTAGTATATTTTGAATACTGGATGTTAAAACAATGAAATTACATATATAGAGTGGGTGAGTATGAAAAATTCTTGTAGGCTGCTATTCAGACATTTGGAGAAAAAAAATATCAACGCGAGATTTCCAAGGCTGCATTTCTTTGTTTTTGTGCTGGTTATGTTTATATTGGTAATTACTTATTTTAGATAAAAACAAATGAAATTGGAGAATGTTATGAAATATTATTAGTGGATGTCTATAGTTCCTAAAGAAGTTACGTCACAATTCTTCTCCATTAACCTTCCATTAATTTTTACCATTATGGTTGTAATGTTAGACATAAACTTTAATTGTGTATTAGGATCTTGAACGTGATAATCTTACGTATAATCGTACAAAAAACATATTTGAATCGCAAGCCATCATCATGAAGCGGAAGCGTTAATTGGTAAATAGTTTTCTCGCCCTTGCTCTATTCTTACGTTACTGTCGCCTTTAGTGATGGGACAAAAAAAAATACGGTAACCCTAATGGGTGGGGAAAGGACCAATTTATAGAGGTTCTCATTTAGTCTGGTACGTCCATCAAGTAACCGATTGGACGGATGAGATTTGATCATAATTAAATATTAATTATGGGTCTTAAACCTATTGGGACACATACACGTAGGAAAAATAACTTGCATTCTCCCACTTGGCCCAATAATCACATCATATTAATATTTAATAATATAAACATTAGTTGCGCATAAATAAATCTCTTCTATAACGTCCATCATAAATACCATAATACGGTAAACTACTAAATGTGAGTTATGGCAGTTATATATAATTTGTCTACATACTCCCTTCCATGTACTACAATATTAGCAACTCATCATACCAGGTCCATAAGTTATAAAATATTATGGTCCACAATAATGTCTCATTGAGAATTATCCTGTAACATCTCAAAACAATAATGTGTACACCATTATGAGAAACGGGAATAATTAATGTAAATCAGAAACATATAAATGAGCTCAGAGTGTCAAAACATAATAAATACATCAATCATAAATACAGCCAAGACCCATTCTATGTGCATGTTCTTTAAATATCTTTGGTTGTAAACCTTTCGTTAACGGACCTGCAATCCTGAGATCAGTTCTAATATGCTCAAGTGACACTCTTTGTTTCTGAACTTCCTCCTTGACGGTAAAGTACTTTAATTCCATATGTTTGGCACTTAATAATGTTATAGTTAATTTGAAATGGTCCATACTTAGGAGGCAAAGAGTTCATAATTAACTGAACCAAGAAGGAAACATCAACTTTCATCCCCAAGGTCTGATGTCTTGCTCCAATGTTAGTCATCTCGATGATATGATTTTGCATACTATGCGACCCATCAAACTTCATGGCCGTGAGTTCATCCATTAGTATACCAGCGAGAGACTTATCTGCAGAACGAAAACGTTCTTCCACAAACTTCAAGTATTCCCTGGCACTTTCTGTTTGTGGAATAGTACTCTTAATGTTTTTACAATATTCATTCGCATAAACATAAGGCTTAGCCTTTTAGAGCGTTCTCATGCTTTATGGAAAGACTTCTCATCTCCACTGCTCGAATCAGTAATGGCCGCGGGCTTATCATTCAGCAGAGCCAAGTCAAGATCCATCACATCTAAGTGGAACTGGACTTGTTCATGCCATTCAGAGAAATTCAATATGTTGAACACAGTAACTGATACGCTCAAATTACACCTTAAAATAGTGTAAAGCGATCGATGTCAAATATAGCAACCCAACGTGTAACAACCTGGTCGGTCGTTTTGAGAGTTAGCGCCCCGATCCCCTAATAACTGCTTCTCCCATGTCTATTTGTGTTATTGGAACTTGTCGGAGCGTTGAGTGGTGAAATTCAGAGTGATTTTGGACACATAGTCCTTTAATGTGAATTTTAGCTTTAGAAATCAGACCATAGCTAGAACTGTGTGAATACGAATCCGGAATGGAATTATGTCGACACAATTAGCTTCGTTGGGTGATTTCAGTGTTAGGAGCGAGTTTGGAATGTGTTTTCGAGGTCGGTTGTAGATTTAGGCTCGAATTGGCAAAAGTTAGAATTTCGGCGATTTCGGCCGATAGGTGAAATTTTGATATCGGACTTCGGAATGGAATTCCTAAAGCGACAACATGTCCGTAATGCCATTTGTGACTTGTGTGCAAAATTTGAGGTCACTTGAACGAGTTTAAACGTGATTCGGCATCGGATGTGGATTTTAGAAATTTATAAGTTCTTAGGATTGAATATATACATATTTAATGATTTTTATGTTATGAAACATGTTTTTAAGGCTCGACCAAGTTTGAATGATGTATATATTAGGTTTGATTGGTAGTTTTGGTTGAGGTCCCCGAGGCCTCGGGTGTGTTTCGGGTGTTCAAAACGGGCATATTTTTTGCCTAGTCTTCAGCTGTTTTTTCTGGTTATTAGAGAAGCAGGTAATCATTCAGTGTGATCGCGTGTTTTGGGTTGTGATAGCATAGAACAAGTTTAAGCCCAGCTATTTTTGGCCAGTGTGATCGCAGCAGCGGGGTCGCGACCGCATAAGGTCATTGGGTCGGGCACGGGGAGTTTTGCTCTGTGCGTTCGCGTGGGCCTAGCTGCGAATGCATTTGGGTCACGTCCGGTGTACTCCGCGATCGCAAGTGCTACTGTGCGACCGCACAGTGTCCATTTTAAGGGGGTGAGGATTACTCTATTCAATCGCATCCGTATGTCCGCGATCTCGTTTCACAATTTAGGCCTGGGCAGAATATTAAAACTCATTTCGAGGGTTTAAGCCTATTTTCACAATTTTCGAATTTTGGAGCTCGGGAAGGGATATTTTTGAAGACTTTTGCACCTGGGTAACTTGGGTAAGTGATTTATAACCTACTTAGATCAATTTCCATGATTCCTAACTTAAATTTGGTCCTTAGAATTCGAATTTGGGTGGAAGATTTTGGGAAAATTTTGATAAATTTCATAGACCAAATTATTGAGTTTTGATTGGGTTTTTGACCACCGATTTGAGAGATTTTCATATATTTAGACTCGTGAGTTAATGGGTGTCCGGAAATATAATTTTTACCCGATTCCGAGACGTGGGCCCAGGGAACTTTTTGGGCGAATTTCCTAATTTCGCATATTAGCTTCGAATTTATTAGATATTTTGATTCCTTAAAGTGTTATTTAAATTATGCAATCGAATTTATTAGATTTGGGCCACCCGGAGTCGGATACTCGTGGCAAGAGAGTTGATTAGCGCAGTCAAGGTAAGTGGCTTGCCTAACTCTGTGTTGGGGACTTCCCCTTAGGCATTTTTATACTATTTTTGTTACGTGGATGCCGTGTACGTGAGGTGACGAGTGCGTACACGGGTCATAGTTGCTAAATTTCACTCTTTCCTTCCATGGCATCACTCATTTTCATTCCTTTATTATTGTTCCCTATCTTAACTGAGTAGTTAGCTTAAGAATAAGCATGCCCACCTATCCTTACTTGATTTCCTCTTCATTGCTACTAGTTGCACCATGCTTAGGTAGTTTTACTGTATTCTTGCCTATTTATTTTTTCTGAACGGTTTAATTAAACCCGTATCTGACATACTTCTGCATTGCATATTTAAATTGGGATTACGAATCGAGATCCGGGAGTTTTCCCCCTGTACCGCATTGCATATTTAAATTGGGACTACGAACTGAGATCCAGGAGCTTTTCCCTTGACTGCATTGCATATTTAAATTGGGACTACAGACTGAGATCCGGGAGCTTTCCCCATGTACTGTATAGCATATTCAAATTGGGACTACGGACTGAGATCCAGGAGCTTTCCCCATCGTACTGCATTGCATGTTTACTGTTGGGATATATGATGTGCGGAGCCGAGGACTCTTTTTCTATTATTATTTCTTTCAGTTCCATTAATTCTGTTTATCAATGCTTATATATATTTCACTATTTAGATTTATAACTGTCTTGTTTTAAAACTCAGTAGGGCATCAACCTGACCTCGTCACTACTTGACTGGGGTTAGGCTTAGCACTTACTAAGTACCGGATGTGGAGTACTCACGCCCTTCCTGCGCATGTTTTCCCCATGTACAGATCTAGGTACCAGTGCACCGTACAGTGGCTAGGCGTATCTCGACAGCTGTTTAGGAGATCGCGAGGTAATTCTGCCGCGTCCGCAGGATCTCACCAGACTCCTTCCTACTCCAGTATAGTTATCGAAGATATATCTATATCTATATCTATATATATATATATATATATATATATATATATATATATATATATATATATATATATATATATATATATATATATATATATATATATATATACATCTTCCTAACTCCTTTGTATAGAGCTACAGTAGTTCAGAGTTTGTGACTTTGTGATGTTCTGGATTTTGGAAAAGTAAAAGTTGTAAGCCGAGCGGCTAAATTTTATAGTAGTGCTTCTTCTTTACTGTTTCTATTATTTCTTTATATTATTTTCCGCAAATTTTAGGCTTACTTAGTCGTAGAGACTAGGTGCCGTCACGAAATCTTTCGGAGGGTAACTCGGGTCGTGACAAGTTGGTATCAGAGCGTCTAGGTTCATAGGAGTCACAAGTCACAAGCCGGTTTATTAGAGTTTCGCGGATCGGTGCGGAGACGTTCGTATATATCTTCGAGAGGCTATGTAACTGTTAAGAACAATCATATTCTTTAAAATTCCATGTCATGTTAGTTACTGTCATCCAAATTCTAAAATTCTATTCTACTCTTGGTCAAAGATGGTGCGGGCCCGTACAGGACGTACTGATGATTAGGCACCCGAGCACCCAGGTAGAGCCACCAGAGGCAGGGGCCGGGGTAGAGGACGAGCACGCGCTGCAGCCCGGGCACCGGCGAGAGCAGAGTCGGAGAAGCCCCATGCAACTACAGTTGGAGGAGAACATGAGGTCCCTACTATTACTCCAGCCCTCCAGGAGACTTTGGCTCAGTTCCTGAGTGCCTTCAGCACCCTGTCTTAGGCGGGACTATGCCCGATAGCTCCAACTACATCCCAGACCGGGGGAGGGGCACAAATTCCCGCAACCCGTACTCCTGAGCAGAGGGTCCATATTGGGCAGGTTCCAGAGTATATTCCTATGCCCCCAGCAACTCCAGCTTAGCATGAGTCTAGGGTTGCTGTTTCTGAGGCAGAGTAGCTCCATTTGAGAGGTACAAGAAGTACCACCCATCTGAGTTCAGCGGATTAGCTTCAGTTGACGCCCTGAGTTTTCTTGAGGAGTGTCATCGCATTCTCCGCACTATGTGTATTGTGGAGACGAATAGGGTTTCTTTCACCACTTTCCAGTTGAGAGGAGCAGCATATCAGTGGAGGTGTGCTTTTGAGCTGAGTAGTCCGGACGAGCCAGCTTCATTTACTTGGGCTCAGTTCTCCGAGATGTTCTTACTTGAGTTTGTCCTTCAGATCCTCAGGGATGCTTGGCGTGCGGAGTTTGAGCAGCTACGCCGGGGTACAATGACTGTGTCAGAGTATGCAGTCCGTTACAGCGATTTGGCTCGTCATGCACTAGATTTTGTTGTCACTGTCAGAGAGAGGGTTCGACGCTTTATTGAGGGACTCCACCCCAGTATTCGGACTAGCATGGCTAGAGAGCTGGAGACAGATATCACTTACCAGCAGGCCGTGAGTATTGCCCGGAGGATTGACAGTATGTTAGCCAGGGACAGGGAGGAGAGAGAGGCCAAGAGGTCTCGAGAGACTGGTCACTTTTCAGGAGTTCGTGCACCAGCAGCACGCGATGGTAGGGGTTTTATGAGTCGCCCCATTCATTCAGCCCTTCCAACAGCCATTGGTATTCCAGCTCCTCCTAGACCTCAGGAGCCTTATTATGCACCACTAGTATCTCATGTGCCTCCTGCTCGATGTGCTATCACTGGCCAGTCCAGTAGGCTAGTTCATAGTCAGCAGTAGTCGCCACGTCCTCCGAGGGGTTGTTTTGGGTGTGGTGACCCTCTTCATGTGATCAGAGATTTCCCCAGAGCTAAGAGGGGTGCACCACCTAAGACTTATCAGGTTCCACGTCTTCCACCGGGTCCTCCAGCTATTCTCCCAGCCCCAGCTGCTACCCCACCTTCTCAGACAGCTCGAGGTAGAGGTCGGGGAGGTCGAGGTCGCCCTAGAGGGGGAGTCCAAGCTAGATATTATGCTCTTCCAGCCCGTTCAGAAGCCGTTGCTTCAGATTCGATCATCACAAGTATTATCCTTGTTTGTCATAGGGATGCATCCGTGTTATTTGATCCAGGTTCTACGTACTCATATGTATCTTCTTACTTTGCTTCACATTTGGGGATATCTCGGGATTCTTTGAGTTTCCCCGTATATGTTTCTACTCCTGTGGGAGATTCTCTTGTTGTGAACAGTGTATATCGGCTGTGCTTGATTGTTATTAGTGGTTTTGAGACCAGGGCTGACTTACTATTACTCAACATGGTAGATTTCGATGTTATATTGGGTATGGATTGGCTGTCTCCCTACTATGCTATTCTTGATTGTCACGCCAAGACCGTGACACTGGCTATGCCAGGGCTACCGAGGTTAGAGTGGAGAGGCTCCTAAAAGTATACTCCCCGTCGAGTCATTTCTTTTCTTCAGGCTTAGCGGATGATTGAAAATGGGTGTGATGCGTATCTGGCTTATGTGAGAGATGTTAGTGCTGAGACCCCTACAATTGAGTCAGTCCCTGTTGTCAGGGATTATCCTTATGTTTTTCCAGCTGATCTTCCGGGTATGCCGCCCAACAGAGATATTGATTTCGGTATTGACTTGTTGTCAGACACTCAGCCCATTTCTATTCCTCCTTATCGCATGGCTCCTCCTGAGTTGAAGGAGTTGAAGAAGCAGTTGCAGCAGTTGCTTGACAAAAGTTTCATCAGGCCCAGTGTATCACCTTGCGGTGCTCCGGTGTTACTTGTGCAAAAAAAGGATGGTTCGATGCGTATGTGTATTGACTACCGACAGCTGAATAGGGTGACAGTGAAGAACAGGTACCCATTGCCCCGCATTGATGATTTATTTGACCAGTTATAGGGTGCTAGGGTGTTCTCCAAGATTGATCTGCGTTCGGGTTATCATCAGTAGAAGATTCGGGAGCCGGATATCCCGAAGACTGCCTTCAGGACCATATATGGCCACTATGAGTTCCTTGTTATGTCATTTGGGCTGACCAATGCCCCAGCAGCCTTTATGCACCTGATGCACAGCGTATTTCGGCTTTATATTGATACTTTCGTCATCGTGTTCATTGATGAAATTCTGGTATATTCTCAATACCAAGAGGACCATGAGAAGCACTTGAGGATCGTGCTTCAAACATTCAGGAAGAAGAAGTTGTATGCCAAATTTTCTAAGTGTAAATTTTGGCTTGATTCTGTGGCATTCCTAGGCCATGTGGTGTTTTCGGATGGGATCAAGGTAGATCAATTAGATCAATTTCCATGATTCTTAACTTGGGTAAGTGATTTCTAACCTACTTAGATCAATTTCCATGATTCCTAACTTAAATCTGGTCCTTAGAATTCGAATTTGGGTGGAAGATTTGGGGAAAATTTGATAAATTTCATAGACCAAAGTATTGAGTTTTTATTGGGTTTTTGACCTCCGATTTGAGATATTTTCATATATTTAGACTCGTGAGTTAATGGGTGTCCGGAAAATATAATTTTTACCCGATTCCGAGACGTGGGCCCGGAGAACTTTTTGGGCGAATTTCCTAATTTCGCATATTAGCTTCGAATTTATTAGCTATTTTGATTCCTTAAAGTGTTATTTACATTATGCAATCAAATTTATTTGATTTGGGCCACCCGGAGTCGTATAATCGTGGCAAGAGCGTGGTATTGAGTTGATTAGCGCAGTCAAGGTAAGTGGCTTGCCTAACTCTGTGTTGAGGACTTCCCCTTAGGAATTTTTATACTGATTTTTGTTACGTGGACACCGTGTACGTGAGGTGACGAGTGCGTACACGGGTCATAGTTGCTAAATTTCACTCTTTCCTTCCATGGCATCACTCATTTTCATTCCTTTATTACTGTTCCCTATCTTAACTGAGTAGTTAGCTTAAGAATAAGCATGTCCACCTGTCCTTACTTGATTTCCTCTTCATTGCTACTAGTTGCACCATGCTTAGGTAGTTTTACTGTATTCTTTCCTGTTGATTTTTCCTGAACGGTTTAATTAAGCTGTATCTGACATACTTTTGCATTGCATATTTAAATTGGGACTACGGACCGACATCCGGGAGCTTTCTCCCTATACCGCATTGCATATTTAAATTGGGACTATGGACTGAGATCCGAGAGATTTCCCCCTGTACTGCATTGCGTATTTAAATTGGGACTACGGACTGAGATCCGGGAGCTTTCCCCATGTACTGCATAGCATAATTAAATTGGGACTACGGACTGAGATCGAGGAGCTTTCCCCATTATACTGCATTGCATGTTTACTGTTGGGATATATGATGTGCTGAGCCGAGGACTCTTTTTCTGTTATTATTTCTTTTAGTTCCATTAATTCTGTTTATCAATGCTTATCTCTATTTCACTGTTTAGATTTATAACTATCTTGTTTTAAAACTCAGTAGGGCCTCAACCTGACCCCGTCACTACTTAACTGGGGTCAGGCTTGGCACTTACTAAGTACCAAATGTGGAGTACTCACGCCCTTTCTGCGCATGTTTTCCCCATGTACAGATCCAGGTACCAGTGCACCGTACAGTGGCTAGGCGTATCTCGACAGCTGTTTAGGAGACCGCGAGGTAATTCTACCGCGTCTGCAGGATCTCACGAGTCTCCTTCCTACTCCAGTATAGTTATCGAAGATATATATATATATATATATATATATATATATATATAGATACATTTTCCTAACTCCTTTGTATAGAGCTACAGTAGTTCAGAGTTTGTAACTTTGTGATGTTTCGGGTTTTGGAAAAGTAAAAGTTATAAATGCCGAGCGGCTAAATTTTATAGTATTGCTTCTTCTTTACTGTTTCTGTTATTGCTTTGTATTATTTTCCGCAAATTTTAGGCTTACCTAGTCATAGAGACTAGGTGCCGTCACAAGACCGTTCGGAGGGTTAATCGGGTCGTGACAAGTTGGTATCAGAGCGTCTAGGTTCATAGGAGTCACAAGTCACAAGCCGATTTATTAGAGTTTCGCGGATCAGTTCGGAGACGTCCGTATCTATCTTTGAGAGGATATGTAACTGTTAAGAACAATCATATTCTTTGAAATTCTGTGTCGTGCTAGTTATTGTCTTCGAAATTCTTAAATTCTATTCTAATCTTGCTCACAGATGGTGCGGACCCGTACCGGACGTACTGATGATCAGGCACTCGAGCCCCAGGCAGAGCCACCAGAGGCAGGGGCCGGGGTAGAGGACGAGCACGCGGTGCAGCACGGGCACCAGCGAGAGCAGAGTCGGAGAAGCTCCCTACAGCTACAGTTGGAGGGGCACATGAGGTCCCTACTATTACTCCAGTCCTCCAGGAGACTTTGGCTCAATTCCAGAGTGCCTTCAGCACCCTTTCTTAGGCGGGACTACTCTCGATAGCTCCAGCTACATCCCAGGCCGGGGGAGGGGCACAAACTCCCGCAACCCGTACTCCTGAGCAGAGGGTCTATATTGGGCAGGTTCCATAGTATATTCCTATGCCCCCAGCAGCTCCAGCTTAGCATGAGGCTAGGGTTACTGTTTCTGAGGTAAAGTAGCTCCACTTGAGAGGTACAAGAAGTACCACCAACCTGAGTTCAGCGGATTAGCTTCAGATGATGCCCTGAGTTTTCTTGAGGAGTTTCATCGCATTCTCCGCACTATGTGTATTGTGGAGACGAATGGGGTTTCTTTCACCGCTTTCCAGTTGAGAGGAGCAGCCTATCAGTGGTGGTGTGCTTTTGAGCTAAGTAGTCCGGACGAGCCAACTTCATTTACTTGGGCTCAGTTCTCCGAGATGTTCTTACTTGAGTTTGTTCCTCTGAGCCTCAGGGATGCTTGGCGTGCGAAGTTTGAGCAGCTACGCCAGGGTACCATGATTGTGTCAGAGTATGCAGTCCGTTACATCAATTTTGCTCGTCATGTACTAGCTTTTGTTGTCACTGTCAGAGAGAGGGTTCAACGCTTTATTGAGGGACTCCACCCCAGTATTCGGACTAGCATGGCTGGAGAGCTGGAGACAGATATCACTTACCAGAAGGCCGTCAGTATTGCTCGGAGGATTGACAATATGTTAGCCAGAGACAGGGAGGAGAGAGAGGCCAAGAGGTCTTGAGAGACTGGTCACTTTTCAGGAGTTCGTGCACTAGCAGCACGCTATGGTAGGGGTTTTGTGAGTCGCCCCGTTCATTCAGCCCTTCCAGCAGCCAGTGGTATTCCAGCTCCTCCTAGACCTCAGGAGCCTTATTATGCACCACAACTATCTCATGTGCCTCCTGCTCGATGTGCTATCACTGGCCAGTCTAGTAAGCTAGTTCATAGTCAGCATTAGTCGCCACGTCCTCCGAGGGGTTGTTTTGGGTGTGGTGACCCTCTTCATGTGATCAGAGATTTCCCCAGAGCTAAGAGGGGGGCACCACCTCAGACTTATCTGGTTCCACGTCTTCCATCGGGTCCTCCAGCTATTCTCCCATCCCAAGCTGCTACCCCACCTTCTCAGACAGCTCGAGGTAGAGGTCGGGGAGGTCGAGGTCGCCCTAGAGGGGGAGGCCAGGCTAGATATTATGCTTTTCCAGCCCGTTCAGAAGCCGTTGCTTCAGATTCGATCATCACAGGTATTATCCTTGTTCGTCAAAGGGATGCATCCGTGTTATTTGATCCAGGTTCTACGTACTCATATGTATCTTCTTACTTTGCTTCACATTTGGGGATATCTCGGGATTCTTTGAGTTTCCCCGTATATTTTTCTACTCCTGTGGGAGATTCTCTTGCTGTGGACAGTGTATATCGGCCGTGCTTGATTGTTATTAGTGGTTTTGAGACCAGGGTTGACTTACTATTACTCAACATGGTAGATTTCGATGTTATATTGGGTATGGATTGGCTGTCTCCCTACTATGCTATTCTTGATTGTCACGCCAAGACCGTGATGCTGGCTATGCCAGTGCTACCGAGGTTAGAGTGGAGAGGTTCCCAAGAGTATACTCCCCGTCGATTCATTTCTTTTCTTCAGGTTCAGCGGATGATTGAAAAGGGGTGTGATGCGTATCTGGCTTATGTGAGAGATGTTAGTGCTGAGACCCCTACAATTGAGTCGGTCCCTGTTGTCAGGGATTATCCTTATGTTTTTCCAGCTGATCTTCCGGGTATCCCGCCTGACAGAGATATTGATTTCGGTATTGACTTGTTGCCAGAAACTAAGCCCATTTCTATTCCTCCTTATCGCATGGCTCCTCCAGAGTTGAAGGAGCAGTTGCAACAGTTGCTTGACAAAAGTTTCATCAGGCCCAGTGTATCACCTTGCGGTGCTCCGGTATTATTTGTGAAAAAAAAGGATGGTTCGATGCGTATGTGTATTGACTACCGGCAGCTAAATAGGGTGACAGTGAAGAACAGGTACTCATTGCCCCGCATTGATGATTTATTTGACCAGTTACAGGGTGCTAGGGTTTTCTCCAAGATTGATCTGCGTTCGGGTTATCATCAGTAGAAGATTCGGGAGCCGGATATCCTGAAGACTGCCTTCAGGACCATATATGGCCACTATGAGTTCCTTGTTATGTCATTTGGGCTGACCAATGCCCCAGCAGCCTTTATGCACCTGATGCACAGCGTATTTCGGCCTTATATTGATACTTTCGTCATCGTGTTCATTAATGAAATTCTGGTATATACTCAATCCCAGGAGGACCATGAGAAGCACTTGAGGATCGTGCTTCAGACATTGAGGAAGAAGAAGTTGTATGCCAAATTTTCGAAGTGTAAATTTTGGCTTGATTCTGTGGCATTCCTAGGCCATGTGGTGTCTTAGGATGGGATCAAGGTAGATCAATTCGATAAATTTCCATGATTCTTAACTTGGGTAAGTGATTTCTAACCTAATTAGATCAATTTCCATGATTCCTAACTTAAATCTGGTCCTTAGAAGTCGAATTTGGGTGGAAGATTTGGGGAAAATTTGATAAATTTCATAGACCAAAGTATTGAGTTTTTATTGGGTTTTTGACCTCCGATTTGAGAGATTTTCATATATTTAGACTCGTGAGTTAATGGGTGTCTGAAAAATATAATTTTTACCCGATTCCGAGACGTAGGCCCGGAGAACTTTTTGGGTGAATTTACTAATTTCGCATATTAGCTTCGAATTTATTAGCTATTTTGATTCCTTAAAGTGTTATTTACATTATGCAATCGAATTTATTAGATTTGGGCCACCCGGAGTCGGATACTCGTGGCAAGAGCGTGGTATTGAGTTGATTAGCGCAGTCAAGGTAAGTGTCTTGCCTAACTCTGTGTTGGGGACTTCCCCTTAGGCATCTTTATACTGATTTTTGTTACGTGGATGCCGTGTACCAGAGGTGACGAGTGTGTACACGGGTCATAGTTGCTAAATTTCACTCTTTCCTTCCATGGCATCACTCATTTTCATTCCTTTATTACTGTTCCCTGTCTTAACTGAGTAGTTAGCTTAAGAATAAGCATGCCCACCTGTCCTTACTTGATTTCCTCTTCATTGCTACTAGTTGCACCATGCTTAGGTAGTTTTACTGTATTCTTTCCTGTTGATTTTTCCTGAACGGTTTAGTGAAGCCGTATCTGACATACTTCTGCATTGCATATTTAAATTGGGACTGCGGACCGAGATCCGGGAGCTTTCCCCCTGTACCGCATTGCATATTTAAATTGGGACTACAGACTGAGATCCGAGAGCTTTCCCCCGGTATTGCATTGCTTATTTAAATTGGGACTACAGACTGATATCCGGGAGATTTCCCCATGTACTGCATAGCATATTTAAATTGGGACTACGGACTGAGATCCACGAGCTTTCCCTATCATACTGCATTGCATGTTTACTGTTGGGATATATGATGTGCTGAGCCGAGGACTTTTCTTCTGTTATTATTTCTTTCAGTTCCATTAATTCTGTTTATCAATGCTTATCTACATTTCACTTTAGATTTATAACTGTCTTGTTTTAAAACTCAGTAGGGCCTCAACCTGACCTCGTCACTAATTGACTGGGGTTAGGCTTGGCACTTACTAAGTACCGAATGTGGAGTACTCACGCCCTTCCTACGCATGTTTTCCCCATGTACAGATCCAGGTACCAGTGCACTGTACAGTGGCTAGGCGTATCTAGACAGCTGTTTAGGAGATCGCGAGGTAATTCTGCCGCGTCCGCAAGATCTCACCAGTCTCCTTCCTACTCAAGTATAGTTATCGGATATATATATATATATATATATATAGAGAGAGAGAGATACATTTCCCTAACTCCTTTGTGTAGAGCTACAGTAGTTCAGAGTTTGTGACTTTGTGATGTTCCGGGTTTTGGGAAAGTAAAAGCTGTAAATTTCGGGCGGCTAAATTTTATAGTATTGCTTATTCTTTACTGTTTCTATTATTGCTTTGTACTATTTTCCGCAAATTTTAGGCTAACCTAGTTGTAGAGACTAGGTGCCGTCACGAGATCGTTCGGAGGGTAACTCGGGTCGTGACAAGTTGGTATCAGAGCGTCTAGGTTCATAGGAGTCACAAGTCACAAGCCGGTTTATTAGAGTTTCACGGATCAGTGCAGAGACGTCTGTATCTATCTTCGAAAGACTATGTAACACTTAAGAACAAACATATGCTTTGAAATTCCGTGTCATGCTAGTTACTGTCATCGAAATTCTAAAATTCTATTCTACTCATGCTCACAGATGGTGCGGCCCCGTACCAGACGTACTGATGATCAGGCACCCGAGCCCCCAGGAAGAGTCACTAGAGACAGGGGCCGGGGTAGAGGACGAGCACGCGGTGCAGCCTTCGCACCGGCGAGAGTAGAGTCGGAGAAGCCCTCTGCAGCTACAGTTGGAGAGGCACATGAGGTCCCTACTATTACTCCAGCCCTCCAGGAGACTTTGACTCAGTTCCTGAGTGCCTTCAACACCCTGTATCAGGCGGGACTACTCCCAATAGCTCCAGCTGCATCCCAAGCCGGGGGAGGGGCACAGACTTCCGCAACTCGTACTCCTGAGCAGAGGGTCCATATTGGGAAGGTTCCAGAGTATATTCCTATGCCCCCAGCAGCTCCAGCACAGCATGAGGCTAGGGTTGCTGTTTCTGAGGCAGAGTAGCTCCGACTTGAGAGGTAGAATAAGTACCACCCACCTGAGTTCAGCGGATATGACGCCCTGAGTTTTCTTGAGGAGAATAATCGCATTCTCCGCACTATGGGTATTTTGGAGACGAATGGGGTTTCTTTCACCGCTTTCCAATTGAGAGTAGCAGCCTATCAGTAGTGGTGTGCTTTTGAGCTAAGTAGTCCGGACGAGGCTGCTTCACTTACTTGGGCTCAATTTTCCGAGATGTTCTTACTTGAGTTTGTCCCTTAGAGCCTCAGGGATCCTTGGCGTGCGGAGTTTGAGAAGCTACGCCAGGGTACCATGACTGTGTTAGAGTATGCAATCCGTTACAGCGATTTGGCTTGTCATGCACCAGCTTTGGTTGTCACTGTCAGAGAGAGGGTTCGACTCTTTATTGAGGGACTCCACCCCAGTATTCAGACTAGCATGGCCAGAGAGCTGGAGACAGATATCACTTACCAGCAGGCCGTGAGTATTTCCCGGAGGATTGACAGTATGTTAGCCAGGTACAGGGAGGAGAGAGAGGCCAAGAGGTCTCGAGAGACTGGTCACTATTAGGAGTTCGTGCACCAGCAGCACGCTATGGTAGGGGTTTCGTGAGTCGCCCCATTCATTCAGCCCTTTCAGCAGCCAGTGGTATTCCAGCTCCTCCTAGACCTCAGGAGCCTTATTATGCACCACCAGTATCTCATGTGCCTCCTTCTCGATGTGCTATCACTGGCCAGTCCAGTAGGCTAGTTCAGAGTAAGCAGTAGCCGCCACGTCCTCCGAGGGGTTGTTTTAGGTGTGGTGACCCTCGTCATGTGATCAGAGATTGCCCTAGAGCTAAGAGGGGTGAACCACTTCAGACTTATCAGGTTCCACGTCTTCCACCGGGTCCTCCAGCTATTCTCCCAGCCCCAGCTGCTACCCACCTTCTCAGACAACTCGAGGTGGAGGTCGGGGAGGTCGAGGTCGCTCTAAAGGGGGAGGCCAGGCTAGATATTATGCTCTTCCAGCCCGTTCAGAAGTCGTTGCTTCAGATTCGATCATCTCAGGTATTGTCCCTTTTTGTCATAGGGATGCATCCGTGTTATTTGATCCAGGTTCTACGTACTCATATGTATCTTCTTACTTTGCTTCACATTTGTGGATATCTCGGGATTCTTTGAGTTTCCCCGTATATGTTTCTACTCCTGTGGGAGTTTCTCTTATTGTGGACCGTGTATATCGGTCGTGCTTGATTGTTATTAGTGGTTTTGAGACCAGAGCTGACTTACTATTACTCAACATGGTAGATTTTGACGTTATATAGGGTATGGATTGGTTGTCTCCCTACTATGCTATTCTTGATTGTCATGCCAAGACCGTGACAGTGGCTATGCCAGGGCTACCGATGTTAGAGTGGAGAGGCTCCTTAGAGTATACTCCCCGTCGAGTCATTTCTTTTCTTCAGGCTCAGCGGATGATTGAAAAGGGGTGTGATGCGTATCTGGATTATGTGAGAGATGTGAGTGTTGAGACCCCTACAACTGAGTCAGTCCTTGTTGTCAGGCATTATCCTGATGTTTTTCCAGCTGATCTTCCGGGTATGCCGCCCGACAGAGATATTGATTTCGGCATTGATTTGTTGCTAGACACTCAGCCCATTTCTATTCCTCCTTATCGCATGGCTCCTCCTGAGTTGAAGGAGTTGAATGAGCAGTTACAGGAGTTGCTTGACATAGGTTTCATTAGACCTAGTGTATCACCTTGGGGTGCTCGGTGTTATTTGTGAAGAAAAAGGATGGTTCGATGTGTATGTGTATTGACTACCTGCAGCTGAATAGGGTGACAGTAAAGAACAGGTACCATTGCCCCCATTGATGATTTATTTGACCAGTTACAGGGTGCTAGGGTGTTCTCCAAGATTGATTTGCGTTCGGGTTATCATCAGTTGAAGATTCGGGAGCCGGATATCCCGAAGACTGCCTTCAGGACCATATATGGCCACTATGAGTTCCTTGTTATGTCACTTGGGCTGACCAATGCCCCAGCAGCCTTTATGCACCTGATGCACATCGTATTTCGGCCTTATATTGATACTTTCATCATCGTGTTCATTGATGACTTTCTTTTATATTCTCGGTTCCAGGAGGACCATGAGCAGCACTTGAGGATCGTGCTTCAGACATTGAGGAAGAAGAAGTTGTATGCCAAATTTTCTAAGTGTGAATTTTGGCTTGATTATGTGGCATTCCTAGGCCATGTGGTGTCTTCGGATGGGATCAAGGTAGACCCGAAGAAGGTGGAGGCGGTCCAGAGTTGGCCCCGACCGTCTTCAGCTACTGAGATCCGCAGTTTCCTCGGTTTGGCTGGGTATTATCGCCGTTTTATGGAGGGATTTTAATCCATTGCAGCGCCCATGACCAGACTGACCCAGAAGGGTGCCTCTTTTATATGGACTGAGGAGTGTGAGGAGAGCTTTCAGAAGCTCAAGACAACCTTGACTACAGCTCCTGTGTTTGTATTACCTACTGGTTCCGGGTCTTATACAGTCTATTGTGATGCTTCGAAGATTTTCCTGGGAGCGGTGTTGATGCAGGATGGTAGGGTGATTGGCCTACGCATCCAGAAAGTTTAAGGTGCATGAGAAAAACTACCCTGTTCATGATCTCGAGTTGGCAGTGATTGTTCACGCCC
Organism: Nicotiana paniculata; assembly: GCA_005239505.1. NCBI lineage: Eukaryota > Viridiplantae > Streptophyta > Magnoliopsida > Solanales > Solanaceae > Nicotiana > Nicotiana paniculata. The sequence continues at coordinate 20,052 of MDKI01028352.1, forward strand.
TGAAGATATGGCGTCATTATTTATATGGTGTTCCCTGTGAGATATTCACAGATCACCGGAGTTTGCAGCACATATTCAGGCAGAAGGATCTCAATTTGCGCTTACGTAAGTGGTTAGAGTTACTCAAGGATTATGACATCACTGTACTATACCACCGGGGGAAGGCCAATGTGGTGGTCAACGCCGTGAGTCGTTGGGCGGAGAGTTTGGGGAGTTTGGCATATCTTCATGCAGCTGAGAGGCCTCTAGCCTTGGATGTTCAGTCTTTAGCCAGTCAGTGTGAGATTGGATCTTTATGAGCCTCGCCGGGTATTTGCTTGTGTTGTTGCTCGATCATCTCTTTATGACCGCATTCGGGAGCGCCAATATGATGATCCCAGCCTATGGCTCTTCAGGATAGGGTTCGGCAGGGTGATGCCAGGGATGTGACCATAGGTGATGACAGTGTGATGAGGATGTCGGGCCGGATTTGTATGCCCAATGTGGATGGTCTTCGGGAGTTGATTCTTGAAGAGTCCCATAGCTCGCGGTATTCCATCCACCCGGGTAACGTGAAGATGTACCAGGATGTGAGACAACACTATTGGTGGCGAAGGATGAAAAAGGATATAGCGAAGTTTGTAGCCATGTGTCTCAACTGGCAGCATGTCAAATATGAGCATCAGAGACCGGGAGGGTTACTTCAGCAGATTGAGCTTCCAGAGTGGAGGTGGGAGCATATCACCATGGACTTCGTAGTTGTACTTCCTCGGACTTTGAAGAAGTTCGATGCTATTTAGGTGATCGTGGATCGGCTGACTAAGTCAGCCCATTTCATTCATGTGTTGACTACATACTCCTCCGAGAGGTTGGCAGAGATTTATATCAGGGAATTGTTTGCCTCCACGGTGTTCCGGTATCTATTATTTCAGACATAGGTACACAATTCACTTCACGGTTCTGGAGAGCCATTCAACAGGAGTTAGGCACCAAGGTGGATTTGAGCACGACCTTTCACCCTCGGACGGACAGGCAGTCCGAGCGTACGATTCAGATTCTTGAGGATATGCTCCGTGCCTGTGTGATGGATTTTGGAGGGTCATGGGACCGATACTTGCCACTTGCAGAGTTTGCTTATAATAACAGCTACCAGTCCAGCATTCAAATGGCGCCGTATGAGGCTTTATATGGTAGGCGGTGCAGGTCTCCAGTGGGATGATTTGAGCCGGGCGAGGCCCAATTATTGGGTACATATTTTATCCAGGACGCCCTGGACAAGGTGAAGGTGATACAAGAGAGACTTCGCGCAGCTAAGTACAGGCAGAAGAGTTATGCGGACCAGAAGGTTCGTGATTTGGCATTTATGGCTGGTGATCGGATTTTGCTTCGGGTATCGCCAATGAAGGTCGTCATGAGGTTCGGGAAGAAGGGTAAGCTGAGTCCGAGATTTATTGGCCCTTTTGAGGTGTTGTGACGTGTCGGGGGAGGTTGCTTATGATCTAGCTCTGCCTCCCAACCTAGCAGGAGTTCATCCGGTATTCCACGTCTCCATGCTCCGGAAGTATCACGGTGATCCGACTCATATTTTGGATTTCAGTTCAGTCCAGTTGGACAAGGATTTATCATACGTTGAGGAGCCAGTATCTATATTGGATAGACAAGTCAGAAAGCTCAGGTCAAACGATATTGCGTCAGTAAAAGTTCAGTGGAGGGGTCAGCCGGTCGAGGAGGCGACTTGGGAGACCGAGCATGATATGCGCAATCAGTACCCTCATCTTTTCACAGCTTCAGGTATGTTTCTATACTCGTTCGAGGACGAACGATTTTCTTAAAAGGGGGAGAATGTAATGACCCGATCGGTCGTTTTGAGAGTTAGCGCCTCGATACCCTAATAACTGCTTCTCCCATGTCTATTTGTGTTATTGGAACTTGTCAGAGCGTTGACTGGTGAAATTCGGAGTGATTTTGGACACATAGTCCTTTAATGTGAATTTTAGCTTTAGAAATCGGACCGTAGCTAGAACTGTGTGAAGACGAATCCCGAATGGAATTCCATCGACTTTGTTAGCTCCGTTGGGTGATTTCGAGGTTAGGATCGAGTTCGGAATGTGTTTTCGAGGTCGGTTGTAGATTTAGGCTCGAATTGGCGAAAGTTAGAATTTCGGCGATTTCGACCGATAGGTGAAATTTTGAAATCGGACTCGGAATTGACGAGTTTCGAGATCGGTTGTGACCTGTGTGCAAAATTTGAGGTCATTCGGACGAGTTTAGACGTGATTCAGCATCGGATGTGGATTTTAGAAATTTAATAAGTTCTTAGGCTTGAATCTATGCATATTTAATGATTTTTATGTTATGAGATGTGTTTTTAAGGCTCGACCAAGTTTGAATGAGGTATTAGGGTTGATTGGTAGTTTTTGCTGATATACCGGGGGCCTCGGGTGTGTTTCGGGTGTTCAAAATGGGTATATTTTTATCCTAGTCTTCAACTGTTTTTCTAGTTTTTAGAGCAGCAGGTAATCATTCTGTGCGATCACGTGTTTTGGGCCCCGATCGCATTGAACAAGTTTAGGCCCAGCTATTTTTGGTCAGTGCGATCGCAGCAGGGGGGTCGCGACCGCATAAGGTCATTGGGTCGGGCAGGGGGAGTTTTGCTCTGTGCGTTCGCGTGGGCCTAGTTGCGAACGCATTTGGGTCCAGTACGGTGTGCTCCGCAATCGCAAGTGCTACTGTGCGACCGCACAGTGTCCCTTTTAAGGGGGGCGAGGATTACTCTATGAAATCGCATCCGTATGTCCGCGATCGCATTTCACAATTTAGGCCTAAGCAGAATATTAAAACCCTTTCGAGGGTTTAAGCCTATTTTCACAATTTTCGAATATTGGAGCTCGGGAAAGGAAATTTTTGAAGACTTTTGCACCTAGGAAACTTGGGTAAGTGATTTCTAACCTACTTAGATCAATTTCCATGATTCCTAACTTAAATCTGGTCCTTAGAATTCGAATTTGGGTGGAAGATTTGGGAAATTTTTGATAAATTTCATAGACCAAATTATTGAGTTTTGATTGGGTTTTTTACCACCGATTTGAGAGCTTTTCATATATTTAGACTCGTGAGTTAATGGGTGTCCGGAAAATATAATTTTTACCCGATTCCGAGACGTGGACCCAGTGAACTTTTTGGGCGAATTTCCTAATTTTGCATATTAGTTTCGAATTTATTAGCTATTTTGATTCCTTAAAGTGTTATTTAAATTATGCAATCGAATTTATTAGATTTGGGCCACCCGGAGTCGGATACTCGTGGCAAGAGCGTGGTATTGAGTTGATTAGCGCAGTCAAGGTAAGTGGCTTGCCTAACTCTGTGTTGGGGACTTCCCCTTAGGCATTTTTATACTAATATTTGTTACGTGGATGCCGTGTACGTGAGGTAACGAGTGCGTACACGGGTCATAGTTGCTAAATTTCACTCTTTCCTTCCATGGCATCACTCATTTTCATTCTTTTATTACCGTTCCCTGTCTTAACTGAGTAGTTAGCTTAAGAATAAGCATGCCCACCTGTCCTTACTTGATTTCCTCTTCATTGCTACTAGTTGCACCATGCTTAGGTAGTTTTACTGTATTTTTGCCTGTTGATTTTTCCTTAACTGTTTAATTAAGCCGTATCCGACATACTTCTGCATTGCATATTTAAATTGGGACTACGGACCGAGATCCGGGAGCTTTTCCCCTGTACCGCATTGCATATTTAAATTAGGACTACAGATTGAGAGTCGGGAGCTTTCTCCCTGTACTGCAATGCATATTTAAATTAGGACTACTGATTGAGATCCGAGAGCTTTTCCTCTGTACTGCATAACATATTTAAATTGGGACTACGGACTGAGATCCGGGAGCTTTCCCCATTGTACTACATTGCATGTTTACTGTTGGGATATATGTTGTGCTGAGCGGAGGACTTTTTTTCTGTTATTATTTCTTTTAGTTCCATTAATTCTGTTTATCAATGCTTATCTATATTTCACAGTTTAGATTTATAACTATCTTGTTTTAAAACTCATTAGGGCCTCAAGCTGACCCCGTCACTACTCGACTGGGTTAGGCTTGACACTTACTGAGTACCGAATGGGGATTACTCCCCCTTCCTGCGCATGTTTTCCCTATGTGCAGATCCAGGTAATAGTGCACCGTACAATGGCTAGCGTATCTCAGCAGTTGTTTAGGAGACCGCGAGGTAATTCTGCCGTGTCCGCAGGATCTCACG
>ML340197.1:0-23857 GCA_005239505.1 Nicotiana paniculata
TAGCAATCAACCCTCTAACACCGCCTTTCCTTTAGAATTCAACTCCGGAATGGTATTACCTAGGCATAATCAACCCAAGTATATCGATAAGGATTCAATAATTCAATTACATAGCCTAATTACCAATTTCCATGCATTCTTCCAAAATAACAAAATTCGACCCCGGGCCCGCTTGGTCCAAACACGAGGCTCGGACCAAAACCACGTCACCCATNTTTTCAAATTCGACCCCAAAATGAGGTCTAAATCAAGAAAATTCAAAAGGGTCTAACTCTACCCAAGCTCCCATTTTTCTACTCTAATTATCATGTTTTAGGCTTAGGATATCATGAGATATAGATGAAAAATGAAGGAAACGAGTTAAAATTTACTAACCCAAGAAGTTTTGGTGAAGGATGGCTTCAATGGATGCCTAACGACCTTGGAGAAGATGAATTTCGTGAAAACTTATGAAAAATCCCGAAGCTACTGTTCTGGAAATATTCATATACCACTGGGCAAAATTTCCCTTCGCGCTCGCGGAAGGGAGGTCGCGTTCGCGAAGGGTAGACTTGACAGACCATCGCGTTCGCGGAATGGTGAACGAGAACACGAACGCGAAGAGTAAAAAGGCTGAGGTCCAAAAATTAACCTACGCAAACGCGTGGAACATCACGCGAACACGATGAAGAAGACCTGCAAATCTACACGAACGCGGTCAATTGTATGCGAACGCGAAGAGGAAAAGAGGGATAAGTCCTCAGGGTCAAATAACCCTATGCGATCGCGAGGGAATGGATGAGAACAGGATGAAGGAAAAGCTTAAAGCTTCGCGAACGCGGAAGAGGCGTCGTGAACGCGAAGAACAAATGGACCTGCAACTGCTGAAGCCAAAAACTAGTAATCTTCCTAAGTTCAAAATCACTCCGAGACACCTCTGAAACACTCCCGAGCCCTCGGGGCTCCTAACAAATCACATGCACTTACTCAACAACATCCTACGAACTTAACTGTGCGATCAAATCGCCAATATAACATCGAAAATAACGAATCAAACCTCAAAATCACTAGTTTTTCTTCAAACTTCATAAACCTTCAATTTTAGAGTTTTAAGTCGGAAACACAACAAACAACGTCCAATTTCAACCAAACTTCACAGAAATATCTTAAACCACATATAAGACCTGTACCGGGTGCCGGAACCAAAATACGGGCCCGATACCAACACATTCTAATCAATTTCCATTTCACTTTTCTTTATAAATTTCAGAAACAATTTCACTCAAAAACTCATTTCTCGGGCTTGGGACCTCGGAATTCGATTCCGGGCATACGCCCAAGTCCCATATTTTCCTACGGACCCTCCGGGACCGTCAAATCACGGGTCCGGGTCCGTTTACCCAAAATTTTGACCGGAGTCAAATTTACTCTTTTTAATATCAAATTTTAACATTTTTCACAGAATTTCATATTTAAGCTGCCCGACTACGCGCCCGGACTGCACACGCAAATCAAGAAACTACATATGAGGTTTTCAAGGCCTCGAAAGTACGAAATGGGTAATAAAGTAGGTGATGACCCCTTTGGGTCGTCACACCAATAAAGAAATATAATAAATCATAAGCAGATATGAAGCACACAACAATAATGGGGTAAATCTGTAAGTTACATAATCTTCCAAAAATTTCTTTTAAAGGGATGAATTTCTTAGTCTTGTATTCTGCATCAACAACCCAGATGTATCAAGTTCCAGTATCAAACGGATCAGGAACACCATATAAAATGTCAGGCATTCGTGGAAGGACAATCTCGTGAATATTTGGACTCCCAGCGATATGACGCACGATTATGCCGAGGTTGTTCGGCCCGATCCAGAATAATATGTACATTACCGAGGCTCGAGCGGCACAAATCATAGATGCATCTATTATACTGTCGATGTGTTCGGCCCACTCCACAAGAAAGGAAGAAAATTATCGAATTACGAGACACGTGCTTAAAATACAACACATGAGGACAAAGTTAATATAACCTTTACCGTTTTCTCAAATAACTTACCAACAACTCAGCGTGATACAGACTAATATATATATATATATATATGTATATATATATGTATATATATATATGTATATATATATATGTATATATATATATGTATATATATATATGTATATATATATATGTATATGTATATATATATATCAATTATAATTTTGATTAATTAAGCCAGCAGAATGAGTTCAAATAATTCAAATATTACATGATAAAATCCTAAGTCTACCCGACCATAATAAATATGCTTTAGCTACGCATAGACTCTAGCTACCTCGTGCGTACGTAGCACCCACAACTAGTAGTACATAATAATTACATCACCTGGGGGTAGCTTCCCCCACACAATGTTAGACAGGAGACTTACCTTGCTCTGAAGTTCCATAACTAACTCCTCTCTAACTCTTCAATTTAAAGCCACACGATCTGAAACTTGGCAAACATGGTGTAAATCAATCAAAATATACTCCAAGGCATATAATTTAACAATTTATAATAACTATCAACTCCACTCGAAAAGTCAATAAAATCCGCCCATGGGCCCACATGCCCGGATTCCGAAAATTCTCGAAGATTATCATTACCCATAACATCACGAACTAAATTATATAATTTATTCCTAATTCCATGTCCAATTTCCTTGTCAAAATCCAAAAATACTGAATTCTAGGTTTTATACAAAAATCCCACAATATCTTCTAATTTCCATGTTTAAATTCATACATAAACCATGTATTTAACTCACAATATGTAGAAATATCTTACCTCTAGGTTGATGATTAAAATGGCTCCTCCAAATCACCCCAAAAATTACCAAGCAAGAGAGGAATGAGTGAAATGAGAAAAAATCCCGATTTAAAACAAGTCTCCCCAGAATTCCCTTCTTCGAGATCGCGGAAAATGCCTCGCAATCACAAACGCCAAAAATGCCACTGCCCCAAAAATCTTCTTCGCATTCGTGACCTGGATATCGCGTTCATGATGCTTCACTGCCCGACTCTCCACGTTCGCGATTCCCATGTCGTGTTCACATAGGCCAAAGGCCTCCTGCCTCGTTTCCTCCACTTTCTCATCGCGATGCGGTTGGGCATCCTCGTTCGCGAAGCACTGCCAGGCCAACCTACGCGATCGCAGACCCATCTTCGCGATCGCGAAAAACACCAGCATACCAGCAACAGTAAATCAAACGAAATTGGTCTTAAACCATCCCGAAACACGCCCGAGGCCCCAGGGACCCCGTCGAATCGCACCAACCAGTCCCAAAACATAACACGAACCTGCTCGAGGCCTCAAATCACACCGAACAACATCAAAACAATGAATCGATGATCGAAACCTTTCTTTACACTTTCAAAAATTCAAACTTTAGTGAACGCGTCCGAATCATACTTAAACATTACGGAATGACGCCAAACTTTACGCACAAGTCATAAATCACGATACGAATCTATTCCAGGGCTCGAAACCCCAAACGGACATCGATAAAACCAAAGTCTACCTCAAACCAAACTTAGGAAATTCTAAAACCTTCAAAATGCCAATTTTCCACAATAAGCGCCAAAATGCTTCTAAGAGACCCGATACTCAATCCAAACATACGCCCATGTGAGCACATTTGATTGAGCTAGACTAAAGATCCTCCCTGTAACCTTGGCTAACAAGCCTTAGAACTAAATTCCAATATTCGTAATTCTCCACGAGGCCCAATTCTAACATACAAACACCGCATCAATCCCTACACACTGTACCAAAACATGATCATGTACCTATGTTAAAATCACACCGTCCACCACATAAGTCGTTTGCCCATAATAATATCCTCCGACCACAACAGCTGCAATTTCATGAATTTGATGCCCGCGATACACCTCATAACACATATAAGCCTTGTTCCAACTCTCACAATATTGCCACGACGAAAGAGATGCATAGAAACTCATTAACACCTGAAGTATCAACAAGATCATGGAGTCTGTTCTCGTGACAAGAACCATTACCTCATTCGGAACAGAATAACGATATTTTCTATTTAATGTATCCTATATAAATCCAATCACACTGATCTCAGGTCCAATAACCTCATCCCACCCAGTACAAGTTGCTCGGGAAAATAAGCCACCTCAAACACCGTCTAAAATATAATGCAGCGCCAACAAGCTACAACTCGAATATGACTGATAAGGAAGAACGAACTCTGATAAGGAACCACCCAGCACGCGTAACGGGCAAAATGGCCAACCGATATTATAAACCTTCCTCAAAGACAAGAAACAATACACACAAAAATAAGTATAGTTAATCGTACTCAACATTTCACTGGTGCGACCCGAACAAAAATGACATTGTTGCGGCGTGCAACCCAATCGAAGCATCACATCGTTGCGACGCACAACTTGATCCACACAACATATCATGGCAGCGTGCCGCCTGATCCAAAAAATATACCTGTGGCGGCGTGCCACCCGATCCAAATAACGATCAACAAGGAAACACTCATCGGTCGTAATGTTTATACTTACGAAATGCCTGAAAATCGACCACAAACATACCAAGTGCATAAGACAACCCTGGGGAGACAGATAGCGCCATATGCTACAAAAACCCAAGCACGGCTAAGGTGAAATAAGTTACTTTCATCTCGAGAGCCATCTTGCTCATATAACACCACAAGCTACTGGGGATCACAACACATGTGCGAATAATCAAGCCGTCTCACAACGCACATGGCACAATAGAGTATTGCATGGAATAGCTGACGATGCAAATAACATGTAATGTCCGAAGACTCCTCCGTAAGCAATGTTATGCAAAATTAACACATCTGACCTGACGTAGAGCACACATTCATATTAGACCCACAACGGACCTTAAGCAAATTCCGATCATACCATATTGGGCCAACAACCTTTCAAGGATCCACAGTGTCCCTATTCATGACACACGAGCAAGCGTCCAATCTAGACCAAACTCCCACAATTCACAACCAAATGACTAAAGCGCCTTTCAAGAATAAACTCTCACATTAGCGATAGTACCAGAATATCCATACTTGGTTTCAATCCTTAACAATCAAGTGACTAACATGTCACACTTATACAAATTTCCCTGTGGGATACGCTTCCACGACCTTCCGCACTAGGTAGAAAAGTTCGCACCTCCATACCACAAACCATACTAATTCTGTAAAGCAAATCAAGAATCCGAAAATTCATACATAATGCCATTTCCGGAGAACACCATTCTCAGGCGACACTAAGATAATGCCAGCTTACTCTGAAAATCTGAATTCTTCCTTGCTCATCTGAGCTCATGACATTCTTATCAACACCGAGTCGCAACCTTGATCCTCAACTTCCAATTCCCATGTCGCTCACTGCACTTATCATGCCGCTACCCAAGAGTACTAGAATTCATCATAACCCCTTAACCACTAGTAGAATAAACACTTCATTGGCAAAAAACCTTTCATTTAACTCATTTCAGAAGAACCATTGCAACACGTAACTGAATTTCCATAACCGCAGAAATACAAACCTCAAGTTGTGGTCTAAACCGCTATAACTCTTCTGAGTTCCATTTACACATAACAAGGACATTTGAATCAAATACCTCCCAAATCAATCAAATTATGGTGGTTGTCAAGCCCGCACATACAAGCACAAACCACTTGTATAACTTAACACGCAGAAGGAACTGATCATTGCCCTAATCATGCTTATTTAAATCATTACTAATCGACCCAACTTCTTCCAATTTACTCTTGATTTGCCTTAGAAATAACAATAGCTCTATTCAAAAACATGACGAACTCAATCAGCACTCATCCCGAGTGATCCGAATCATGAGACCACATCGTCTCAATACCCATGAACAATCTCATACCCTCCTCAAGCGCACAATAGCATCTCCAACTGGTACATTATTATGCAAGACCTTCTGCAAATCCGAAGGTATTTCTTCCATTCCTCCAATAATACCCCACATACTTGAGGATAACATGGAAAATTCCCCACGTATTCTTCACACTTGGGTACAAAATCCCGATCTTCAGCCACACAACGTACCCAAAAATCCTTAGACACCGCGCTTACATCCTTGAACCTATTATAACCACTATTGAGAGTCACCAACTCTGACCTGGTCCTGAATATAATCAAACTCCAATGCTCTGTAAGCGCATGAACACTCCCAAAGAAGAAAATTGATGAATTTTTTTCCTTGTACATCATATTCACAAGAAGCATAAACTCTGAGTCTTCCCAAATCCTGCACATGAATTGATAAGGCAAAATATAGCACACATTCATTAAGTTCTTTGCTCGAATTACCCCTAATGTTTTCTTTTCTTAGTCATAAATAATACACCAATGCACCGATAACTAGAAACCGCACCAGCAGACAACCATGTGATCCAATCGTAGACGGTGGGCTCCCCCACTTATCTTTAAGCTACAATCACATAAATGTAGAACCCACAAAGATTTCTCCTTCTCAATTACCATGATCTCGCACTGTTAACCCACAATCGCATATTCGACCTTCTACCGGGTAGTAAGTAGAACTCTTTGTAGAAACTTCATCAAAATCACGCAACCGATAACCTTCTCAAAGGAGATAAACTACCTGTAGAATTTCCATACTGACATCTTCTAACAACGCTGCAATGGTTACAACCACCATGAAATTAGTAAATCCGCATGCGCCCGTGCTCGTCCACCAGATGTAAGAGTCTCCTCATTCCCCATTGACATCAACTGAAAGTTCGACAACCAAACTCGATGTCATGACCCCAAATCTAAGTCAGTCATGATGGCGCCTATCTTGGAACTAGACCAGTCAAAACTACACTCAAATCATAGCAAGCTTCTATTTACATCTTTACTAAACTGATAACCCATAAGGTTTCCTTTAAACATTTTTGAAACAGTTAAAGCTACAGTGAATATTAAATACAACCCCCGAGACCCCGGAGTCACAGGTCATGAGCATCTACATAAAATATACAACTCAAAAGAAAATAAATTCTATAATAGTAAGCAAGAAAGAGAGCAGGATTGCAGACGCATGCAGCTACCTCGCAAATCTCCGAGAAATCTCTGAAACAAATACACAACTCACCCTGCCCTAACACCTGGATCTGCACATAAGGTGCAGGGAGTAATGTGAGTATACCAACTCAGTAGTAATGAAAATAAATCAGGTCTGAGCAGCAAGAAACACATAAAAATCATTTCATCAATTCACAATAAGCATAGCCTTTCTTTCCAACAATTTATAGGTTAAATCATCACGCCTAAAACCCGATTTCAGTAAAAATCATTTGGAAATATACTCGCCAATAGTTTCAACATAACTTTCAAGAATTTTAGTGTAAAAATGCTGAAAATCATAAAAAGGCCCCTCGGGCAAAACATATTTAATAAGTTCAGAGTGAAAGTGGTAAAATCATAAGTAGCCCCTCCGGCAAAAACATGTATCATAATCAGCCCCTCGGGCATGCCTCACAGTCACTCATAATCAGTCCCTCGGGCATACCTCACAGTCACTCATAATCAGCCCCTCGGGCATACCTCACAGTCACTCATGCCTCCCAATCACTCGTCACTCGGCACTCGGCACTCGCACTCAGTAGGTACCTGCGCTTACTGGGGGTGCGTACAGACTCCGGAGGATCTCCTTCAGCCCAAGCACAATATCAAGCCACCTCGTGGCGTATCATATCCTCACAATCAAGCCCTCGACCTCACTCAGTCAGAACCTCTCAAAATCCCCTCGGGCGTATTAGTAAAATGGGGTACTCGACCCAAAACATCATTTTATAACTCAAAATAGTTTAAATAAGGCTGTGTTTCAAAAACAGTTAAGCACGACATGGCTCAGTGTAAATCATAAATCAACAGTGAGGAAATAGCAGTAAAAAGCCCCCAAGGGGTCTAAAAAAGTCGGCACGAGACCCCAAACATGGCTTATAGCCCAAATATAGCAATAGTCTTTAGAACACAATTTACCATATGATTTAGAGTAAAATACGCAACTCAATAGTTGTCGTGGAGAGGACCAAGTCCAATCCAAAAATCAGTGCGCATCACATACTCGTCATCCGAGATGTGCGCCATTCTAAAAACAATAAGAAATATGAAGTCCAGAGTTTCATATCCTCAGGACAAGATTTATAGCCATTACGTACCTCTACCAGGCCACAATACTAATCCGCGATGCTCATGGCCCTAAAATTGGCTTCTGATTGCTCTAAATCTAACCAAAACCAGATTAACATCATCAATATACGCTAAAGGAACGAAACCCAATCGAAAACTATCAATTTATACAAAAATATCGAAATTTGGCCAAACCCGAGCCCGGGCCCATGTCTCGGAATCCGATAAAAATTACATCACAAGAACCTTTATCCTCCCACGAGTCCGTACATACCAAGAACAACAAAATCGGACATCAATTGCCCACTCAAATTACCAAAAGAAATTTCCAAATCTTTCCTCCCATTTTTTCCAAATTCTCTACTTAATTCCTCAAATTGCATGGTGAAAATCAAGACAAGTTCATGAAATTAAACCAAAAATTATTGAAGAACACTTACCACAGAATCCCACTGAATATATCGTCCAAAATCTCCTTCCCCCGAGCTCTCAAATGGTTAAAAATGGGTTATGGCCAAGAACCCCCGAAATTAGAACTTAAACTGTCTGCCCAGACTTTTACTCAGTGCGATCGCGAAAAAAGGCAAGCGATCGCGAAGAACAAAATGTTACCCAGCCAAACTAACCCTATGCGATCGTAGAAACACCTATGCAAACGTGGAAGACAACTCCTCAAAGCAATGTGATCGCGACCAGCTCTATGCGATCGCATAGAGAAATTTCATCACCTCACTGCCACACGCGCCCACATTGTGCGATCGCAACAAGCCTCACGTGATCGCACTATTCTGCCTCCTCCCACTACGCGATTGTGGACCATACATTGCAATTGCATAACACAATTTTTTGCTGCCTCACCAACAAACCAATGCGATCTCAGCCTCACCGAACGATCGCATACAAGGAAACCAGACCAAGAAAATACAGCAGCCGCAGCAGTCCTTTTAAGGCCAAACACACTCCGTTAACAACCTCAAACACACCCGAAGACCCTGGGACCTCAACTAAACCTACCAACACACCCCATAACATCGTTCAAACTTAGTCGAGCCTTCGACTAAGTTTGAAACTTCGTCGAAGCCTATGAACTTTGAAACTTCTAAATTTCGCCAATGATGCCCGAACCAACCAAAACACATCTGATTGACTTGAAAATTTTCACACATATCCAAAATGACATTACAAACCTGTTCCAACTTCCGGAATTCCAATCCGACCCTGATAGCCTATTTTCCACTGCCGACCAAAATTGCGAGAAACTAACTTTCGCCAATACAAGCCTAATTCTACTCTGGACATCAAAACATCATTCCGAACTAAGGCTGTAATTTGGGCCGAGCCCGGGCCAAACGGGCCGAGCTAAACGGGTCCAGGTTCTGGCGGGCTTTGGTCAGGCGGGCCCGGGCCAAACGGTCCTAATGGGTGGAACTGGCCCACTGTGGTCCTAAGCCCACATGAGCCCGAGCTAAGTGGGCCGGGCTCACGGGCCTAAACGATCCGGCTATTTTTCTAAAAAAAAAAATTATCTAAGTCAATTTCGTGTAAATCTTGTGACATAAATCTTGTAATTCAAATTTAAACACAAAAAATAGTAAAGAGATATTCAAACTTGCACTAACATTGCATAATAAATTAATAATACATCAAATTAATTTAACAAACTACAACATTAAGTATAATACGACTAATAATTTTATAATAACACAAGTTTGAAATAAACTTAAAATCTTAAAGTGTAATTATAAAAAGTTTGGGGTTAAAACAAAGTTTGGAGGCCAAATGGCTATTTTAAAAAAAATCCAAACGACTAGATTTTGAAATTATAGCCGTTGACTATTTTTAAAAAACAAATTTTTTTTATGTAATTATATTATATTATCTAAGAAAATTTATTGTAAATTATATTATATAATTATGACTTATGTCTTGTAATTCAAGTTTAAACACAAACAAAAAAAATTAAACAAATATTCAAAGAAATGCCTTATAATTTTTATTAATACGACATTTAAAAAAATGACAATCTCTTTCTTAGTGTTCCTCCCTCCAATGGAATGAGGACAACAAGGTACTAACACCACCATTAAAAGGAAAAAAAACTAATCAAGATGTGCCAAAATACAAGTTACATATTAATCTACATATTATCTCTAACAAATTTCATAAATCCTTCAAGGTTCGGAGAAATTTCCGTTGGTGGTAGCGGAAAAGAAGCTTTTTCATCACCACTTCCGGGCGAAACATCATCCTCCGCAAGTTCAGCTAGCATTTCTTCATAAGCTTCGTCTATCTCCGGTTGTGATTCAAGTAGTCCAAAATTTCTTCTTTTCGAACGGATCCAATCTCTGAAGAGTACTGATTTTTCCAAGCTCTCCCTCATAGACGCTCTATGATCACCGATTTGAAGTCTCGCTTAACTGAAAGCGCTCTCCGATGCCACTGTTGAAGCTTGAATACTTAAAATATCTTGAGTCATCCTTGAAAGAACCGGATAGTGATTTTCTTTGTCCTTCCACCATTCCAAAACATTGAAGGTGCCGTCAGGATTCTCTGTTTCAAGCCCCTGCGACAAATAAACTTGAAGCTCATTTAGTTGTGAACTATCACCAATATTATCATCTTGAGAACCCCTGAACCCCGTCCAAGAATTAAGTGCTTTTAGTCCCGCAGATCTTTTAGATGACTGCGAGCTAGACGAGGTAGGAGTTGGAACATTTGGTCTAGCAAGATCTAGTGAAACTTGATAAGCATTATCAATTGTTTGAGCATTTATTTTAATTGAGGCTTTTTCATCTTTAAGTGTAGCATATTCCTCAGTTGAAAGTGGTAAAGCATTATAAATTTGAGTATACCAATAGTGAGGACCTCCTAATTTCATGGTAGTATTTAACATGGCTATTACACCATAAAGAGGGGGGATAGGGAAAAAATATTTTTTAAACTTATCTTTCATATCATCAATAGCACATTGGTAAACTATCCCACCCTCTGAAAATTGAGTAAATAATTCTGCAAGTGATGAAATATAAACTAAACAGTTAGAAATAGTAGCATAATATTGCCCAGATAATTCATTTGTAGCAACATGAAAATGTTCTAAAAAATCTAGAAGAATTTTAACATTAGCCCAATCTTGATTTGTAAGGTGCTCATCATCATCATCATCATCATCACCACCACCAACACGAGCATTATATGTTGCGCTTATTGGGTTTCTATATTCATATGCAACAACTAAACTTTCATACAAGTAATTCCATCTAGTCGGACAAGGTTTAGGAACTTTTCTTTCTCTAAGGCCAAATTCATCACATTTTTTATAATATTCTCTAACTCTACTTCTACGGTTTGAATAAAAAAGCCAATGAAAAGCGAACTTAACCTTTGAAATTTCAGCATTTAAAGTTTTCAAACCATCACCAACGATTAAATGGTAAATATGACAAATACATCTAACATGAAAAATATTACTAAATGCAGGATTTAGTGTAGTTGTAAGAAAGCCTATATCATTACTGTTACTAGAAGAATTATCCATTGAAATTGACATTATTTTATCTCTAATGAAAAAATATCTACAAATATCTGCAACTGTCTTAGCAATAAACTTACATGTGTGACTTGAAGTAATTATTCTATAAGCAATAATGCATTTTTGCATTATCTATTCCTCATCAATCTAATGAGTGGTAACAGTAAGATAATCACAGTCATTACCACTCCTACCAATATCAGTAGTAATAGAAACGCGATTACTAATATGAGTAAATAAATAGAACAAATATTGTTCATATTCAAGTTTATATTTATAAATATCAGCCTTTACGGTTGTGCAAGGACATCCTTTATAAGTAGAATTATAAATTCTTCTAATATAATGGAAAAAGTGAGGGTTCGAGGGAAAACTATATGGTAAGCACATAACAGTAACCATTTTTGTCAATTCTTCACGATCTTTATTTGGATCGCAATACAAAATGCCACCGGTAACAGTGTTAATTCCCGATTGAACTAGATTTTAACCGGTACTAGGGTTGACCTGAGTACCTAAACTTGTCCCCTCATGCGAAGCTTTCATTTGAAGAAATCTATATTTATCATTAGGGTGTTTCATTATGTGTCTGGTCAAACTACCCGTACCGCCACGGTCTCCAGTAAATTTATGAGACATCAAGATCCCACAAGTTTTACACTTAGCCTTATTTTGATCTCTTAGTTGAGTAAAAAAGTGCCAAATAAGAGATGCTTCGGACCGTTTAGAAGGTTTTCTATTAAAAGTAGGGGTTACTACAGGAGGGTCAGTCGGGGCATCATTTGGATTATTATCAGTTTCGTTAGCAACATGACTAGTAGGTGTATCATCTAAATCCGGTTGTGTTTCATCTAAATCAACAGTTTCCTCAGGAATACCATAAAGAGCATTCATATATTCATCATTTAATTGTGAACCTGGTGTAAGATCATGTATAAATTGACTATCGGTAAATTGAAAACAAGGGTTATCACTATCAAGAATAACAGGTGGAGGAGGACGTGTAACAGGTCTAGGTCGGGGAGCCGGGGCCGAGGGAGTAGTAGTAGCTTGCCTACTAGATTCACCAATTTTAGATTTTCCCTTACCACCAAACATTTTTTTCAAAGAAAAGTCCATATTAATTATAAGGAAAACAAATTAAACAAACAAAACTATAATATTAAAACTTAAGAGTTGGAACGAGTTTACCGAATTGACGAATAATTTCTTGAAAATTGTATAATGTTGAAGACTTGAATACTTCAATTCACCAACTTAACGATTTTTCACAAATTGCAATAATAAAATAAGCAATTATAGAAGAAAATTAGAGAGAGATTGATGATTTTGTGAGTAAAAATGAAAGAATGAGGGGGTCTTTATAGTTGAGAATAGGAAAAAAGTGTAAGTATAAAAAGTTTGGGGTTAAAACAAAGTTTGGGGGCCAAATGGCTATTTTTAAAAATGCCAAACGGCTAAAGTAAAGGGCCAACGGCTAGATTTTAAAATTCTGACAGTTGGCCATTTTTAAAATAAATTTGGTTTTTTTTCTTAAAAAGAGCCGTTGGGCCCGTTTGGCCCGGTTGAACCGACCCAGGCCTGCATGTCGGTCCCGGGCTAAACAATCGCGGGCTCATGGTTCCTAACCTATGGCCCACCCCATATGGGCTTTGAGGCCCGCCAAGACCGGACCCGCCACGGGCCGCCCGTTTATCCCACAAGCCCACATGGGCCCGGTCCGGTCCTGGGTCTGGCCCTGCCCACCTGCCAGCCTTATTCCGAACACACTCCTAAGTCCCAAATCACATAAAAAAGCTATCCGAGCCATAAAATCCACATTCCGAGGTCGTTTACCAATAAGTCAACTTCTGGTTGACTTTTCCACTATTGAACCAAGTTAAGGGACTAAGTGTCTCATTTCTCACCACGACCACTCCGAACCCGAACCAATCGACCCAACACACATAAATGAAGCTGAACCACATATAATGAAGCAGAAACGGGGGAAACGGGGCTAAACTCTCGGAACGACCGGCTGGGTCGTTACATCCTCCCCTACTTAAACATACGTTCGTCCTCGAACGGGCCAAGAGTTGCTCTTCAACACCATCAAACTGCCATGTAGCATACCATGCACATACCCAGGGGTGATCCCACGTCACCCTATCTCATACAGGTCCAATAGCACAACACCGTTGAAATTTCGAAATCCAATCCTGACCCATAAACCTTAGAACCAAATCCCCACTTCTGAAATAATATACAAGATCAAAATTCCATGACTATAAACTGAACAAGTCTGAACATGCTGAATCAAGACATACACGCACCCAGATGAAATCACACAATACACCGCATGACTCAAACACCCAGAGTGATAACTCCTAACCACAATAGCTGCTCAGAAAAACCCAATGCCGGTACATAACCTCTTATCACGAAATGCCTCACTCTAACACTTTCACATACTACCGATGAAGAAAGAAACACATATAAACTAACGATCATTCGTCCGATCAGTCATATATGAAGCTCCATCTTCCCAAACAGGAAGTATACCAGATTTCTAAGCCGACTCCCGATATTTATCCTTCGAACTATGTTGTAGACAATGCTGAAAAATATTCATTCCAGGTCCAATGACCTCTTCTCATCGAACACGACAACTCCGTTGGCATAGCACATCGATACAATTCGAAGCCATAACCCGTGCAACTCGTGCACTCAATAGCAACATCCCAATATAATCAAATTATATGAAAGATTCACACGAGAGGACTATCCTGCCATTAACAATTACCATCATAAGATCATTCTAAAAGCCTGGCATACACCGTACGTAACTCCGCTACATATGAATTCCACTACCGAAGGTCATACCCCTACATAACTCCGCTACACTGCGCGATCTCATCCAAACGCCGGTCCACTTGAAATATTTCAAGGCACCTTGCCCAACGGGGGAAACCGGACGATACCATGCCACACAAATCAGAAGCTACATAACCAACACGTCTCAATACCGCAACACCCAATTACTTACCTTACTCAAATCCAGTTATAAAGCCCAATTAGAACCGCACCATATGTGCATATAACCAAAAATCACAACTCCTCGCAACACCGACGGGTAACTCATAGATCACTCCAGAACATGAATAAACTCAATCACAATCGAATGGTACATTCCTCAATAATAGAAATTCGGAGCCAACAATTCCGACCCGGTGCAGAACACACACCCATATTAGCCTACCAATAACCCTAAATTAACTCTGGTCACCCATAACAGATAGATAGCTTACAAAAAAGTTCACAATGACGGAATCATGGTACATACAAACATCCGACTAGCTCTGCTTGCATCTTCACAATTCACTACCACAAAATAACCTATTTATGAGAACTCTCAGTCTCGAAGTCGATGAAGCGTACGGATTACTATATCTGATCTCAACTCCACCGCTCGAATACATGACACATCCCAAATACTCAATCATTCCACGAGGGATACCCCTATAATTCTTCCGTGTCACCTAGCAACCTTGAATATCAACAGTCGATCCAACAAGAGAGTGTCGCGATACCAATGCAGTACCCTTAACTCAAACACATTGCTCTTTATGAAATGTATACCCTCATTAAGCCGCACCAAGTAGTGATATCATTTACCTAGTCATCTGAAACTGTCCACGTTGCCTAAGAAATTTGTTTTGACCTTCCTTCCAGAACTGAACCGCGACCTCACATATGCAAATCTCAACTCTACCCACATACCGCATACGCCATGCCATCCATGGGCAATTATGGGAACTTCTTGATGAATAATAATTAGTTATATTCACTATAATTTAATTTTGGTGTAATTAGAAAAAATTAATTATCTTAATTAACTAAAAAGGATATAATTAATTTATAATTATATAATAAATTAAGTAGTTATAATACTTATGGAAATATCTCAATTTTTTCGTTTTATTTGTATAGATGAAACATCGTACTTGGGTGTAAAATAGGAATTATCCTAATCGGCGGAGATTGAGGGAGGATTTTGTAGAAGGGGTTGATGACTTTGTTAGAAATGCAATGTAACTTTCATCATACCAAATTGAAGGAGTAATTAGGTGTCATTGTGTCAACTGCGATTGTGTGAAGTTTAAAAAATCGGAGGAAGTTAAGCTTCATCTTTATAGGAAGGGGTTTATAGAGAATTACTTTGTGGGGACTAATCATGGAGAGATCGATGGTAGCCTTGAAATATTTTATAAGATGGTTGTTGGTGAAAATAGTAGGTTGGTGGAGAATAGAAATCAAGATTCTAGAGTTCATGGTATGGTTGCGGATGCTTTTGGGATGCACTCCGGGGTTGATCCTAATAAAAATGTTGAACAAACTCCTAATGATGATGCAAAATATTTTTATGAATAGTTAGAGGAAGCTAGTCGTCCACTATGTGATGGAAGTTCGCATTCTAAGCTGTATGTTGCG
Source organism: Nicotiana paniculata (assembly GCA_005239505.1). Lineage (NCBI taxonomy): Eukaryota > Viridiplantae > Streptophyta > Magnoliopsida > Solanales > Solanaceae > Nicotiana > Nicotiana paniculata. The sequence continues at coordinate 16,195 of ML340197.1, forward strand.
GTTAGATTACTAAGTATCAAACCTTAGTCAACTCTTCCAACATAAAGCTTCAGAAATGAGAATTTTCCATCTGAATCTACTCCAAACATCCCCAAATTCAGTTCTGATTAAACGTACAAGTCATAACACATGAAGTGACACTACCCAAGGCCTCAAACTGCCGAAAGACGCGCTAGAGCTCAAAACAACCGGTCGAGTCATTACAATTTTTTTTGAAGTTCATAATATTTTAAGAAATAATAACACAAAATAATTAATTTATTTTTTTAAAAAATAACCGATCGAAGTCGGTCGGTTAACTGTGGTCAAACACAGTCAACAATCACTTAAGTGTACCGACTGACATCGGTCGGTATCTTTAATTCCACATCTGAAATGCATAGTTTCCCCCTCATTTCTTTTATTCTCTTCTCAAAATTTTTTAACTCTCTACTTTGTTCTCCCTCACACAGACAACACCCTTCCCCCACTCATTCTCTATTCACACAAATACCATTCCCCACCTCACGTCTTCACTGCCTCACATCACCACTGCCCCGCATCGCCACTGCCCCTGCCGCTGCTACTGCCTTCACTGCCCTTCCTTCTCCACCTCCTAAAAATTTCAGGTTTCGATTTGAACTTACATTGTTTATATAATTTTAATATTTTGCTAACTAGTTTATTGTTATTTAAATTGATTGTTTAACTGGATTTTATTGAAATTTAGGGTTTATGTCATGTTACAATTGAATTGAATTGAATTGATTACCTAGGGTGTAAATTGAATGTTTAAGTTTGTATTGACTTGAGTAGTTTAGTTAGGAATTGAATGTTTAACTTTGAATTGAATTGAGTTTATAGGATTTGTTCTTGTGAATTGAAATTTTAGGGTATAAATTGAATTTTTAGGGGTAAGTGTCGAACTTTTTGGATAGAGCTTATGTTTTATGAGGTTAATTGAATTGTTTAGGGTATGGATTGAACTTTTAGGATATGAATTAAACTTTTAGAGGTAATGGTTAAACTTTTTGGATATGAATTGAACTTTAGGGATAAGTGTTGAACTTTTTGGGTATGAATTGAACTTATAGTCTATGTTTAAATTGATGAATAATAATTAGTTATATTCACTATAATTTAATTTTGGTGTAATTAGAAAGAATTAATTAACTTAATTAACTAAAAAGGATATAATTAATTTGTAATTATATAATAAATTAAGTAGTTATAATACTTATGGAAATATCTCAATTTTTTCGTTTTATTTGTATAGATGAAACATCGTACTTGGATGTAAAATAGGAATTATCCTAATCGGCGGGGATTGAGGGAGGATTTTGTAGAAGGGGTTGATGACTTTGTTAGACATGCAATGTAACTTTAATCATACCAAATTGAAGGAGTAATTAGGTGCCATTGTGTCAACTGCGATTGTGTGAAGTTTAAAAAATCGGAGGAAGTTAAGCTTCATCTTTATAGGAAGGGGTTTATAGAGAATTACTTTGTGGGGACTAATCATGGAGAGATCGATGGTAGCCTTGAAATACTTTATAAGATGGTTGTTGGTGAAAATAGTAGGTCGGTGGAGAATAGAAATCAAGATTCTAGAGTTCATGGTATGGTTGCGGATGCTTTTGGGATGCTTTCCGGCGTTGATCCATAAAAATGTTGAACAAACTCCTAATGATGATGCAAAATATTTTTATGAACAGTTAGAGGAAGCTAGTCGTCCACTATGTGATGGAAGTCCGCATTCTAAGCTGTCTGTTGCGGCTAGATTACTAAGTATCAAATCTGATTGGAATATTTCTCAAGCGGCCACGTACTCTTTCATTGACCTTATGAGTGAAATAGTTAACCCAAATATCAACTTACCTGATAATTTTTATAAGGCAAAGAGATTGGTTTTTAAGTCAGGACTTTTGTCGATGAGAATTGATTGTTTTGAATATAGTTGCATATTATATTACAAACATGATGCAAATTTAGAAAGTTGTAAATTTTGTGAAAAGCCTCAATTTAAGAGGCTTTCCAGCGAGAATATGGTTGTTGTGAAGGCGATGCATTATTTTCCTTTTATACCTAGGTTAAAGAGGTTATATGCGTCGATGAATTTTGCTCCTAATATTATATGGCACTTTGAAAATAGAAGACCACCTGGTGTTATGTGTCATAGTCATGCTGGTTTGTCTTTCTTACACCTTATAATCTACCACCTGAGTTATGTATGACTAGTCCGTATATATTTTTAAATTGTATTATCCCCGGTCCACGTAATCCAAAAAGTTTGATTGATGTATATTTGTAACCTTTGATTGATGAGTTAAAATGGTTGTGGTATGATGGTGTTGAAATATATGATATATCAACCAAGTAGAATTTCAACTTTCGTGTTAATTTTAATGTGGACTTTAAATAATTTTCATATGTATGGAATGTTGTGTCACGACCCAAAATCCCGAAGGTCGTGATGGCGCCGGACACCATTGTCAGACAAGCATATCATTAATTAGTCGAGATAAATTCCTATTTTAACATTTATGAAAATTATTTCCTTTCACTTTATTATTTAATAACTAAATAAATTCGTCAAGTAAATGCAATGGTTTAAATATTCCAGTTTAGCAATTATATCCCAAACACACCCCAGAACCCGATGTCACGAATACATGAGCAATTTCTAAGAATTTATACAATCATCACAAAGCTTGTCCGAAATACAAATTGAACAAAGATTTAAAATAAAGATAAATACAGTACGAGGGAGACTCTGTCAGCTGCGGATCGCCTCCGGATGGTGCAGCTCGCCTAAGTCTCCAAACTAGCCATGTCACTATGAAAGTACCTGTGCAATAAAAATGCATAGCAAGTGTAGCATGAGTACAGAAACAATGTGTACTCAATAAGTCACCTGCCTAACCTCAGAGAGGTAGTGACAGGAGGTCAAATTAGACACTCACCAGGGTCCAAGAATTTATTTAACAGCATATGATGAAACACGGTAGGCATGTAAAGGTAGTAAAGCAGCAGATATATAAGACACTGAAATCCAAGTAAATACTGTAAGTAAACAAACAGTTACCACTTTCTCATTTTCCTCCAAATATCTTAAATAAACAATTTCCTCTTTGTTTTCCCCCAAATATCTTAAATAAATAATTACTTCTTTATTTTTCCCCAAAAATCTTATCACTTCGAAATCCATGAAAGAAACATTTAACAACTTAGCATGCGGATACGGGATAAGGATAGCCGGCCTGAGCCGCCATAATAATCATCTTTGTGCACTATCGAGGATCGAACGGCCCGTACCATAAGTGCACCTCCCAATAAAATAATCATGTCTATGCACTGCCGAGGGTCGAACGGCCCGAACCATAAGTGCACTTTAAATCCGATGTGGCGTACGGCCCGTTCCCATGAGAGTGGGGGAAATAACACCCCGCTCGCGGAATGTAAATTGCGAAGCGGTTAGATGCAGTCATGCACAATCAATAGTCCACCCCGAATACGTCGGGAAAATAAATACTCAAGTAAATGACAGAATTCTCTTTTAAAAACCACAAAATAGTGTTTAAATCCTTTCTCGAAATTCATTTGCCAAGTCTAGTAATATTCAATAATATCACCTTATCCACTGAGGAAAATAATTATCTTTCCAGTTGATTAAGAAAATGAACTCTAGTCTTCTTTAGATATTGAATTACAGTTTCGATTATATTAGCAGTCAAATAATACAGGCAGGATCACGGGTACTACACATAAGGCATGCTAGTGGATCCTAGACTACCCTGACATGGCATAATAGTAGATACGCATGGACTCCCATCACCTCGTGCATACTTAGCCCCCGAAGATAATAGCCCATACTAAATTAGTTCACCTAGGGGGACTTACGTCGCTCCGAAGTCCCATAACCGGCTTCCAAGCCCTTCCGACGACTCCCATGGATGTACAACGCTCCAAAACTACCACATAACGGGCAAAGCAATGAAAAATCCTAATACTCACAACAAATTCAAATTATATACTTTCCTAACTCCGCTCGGTGAATTGACCAAAATGCCCTCGGGCCCACGTGCCCGGAATCCGAAATTTCTCGAAGATATATTCTACACATAGCCTTATTAACTCAAATATATAATTGACTCTAAATTGCATGCTCAATTTCGTGGTTAAAAAATCCAATTACAAACTCTAGGTTTCTTTAAGATTTTTCCCAATTTTCCTACAAGTCCTCATGTAAAATCCCATGTAATAACCTTGTATTTAACTTAGAAACGTGAAGGAATTAGTTACCTAAAATTGCATGAAGAAATCCTCCCTTTGAAGCCTCCCAAGATCATCCAAACCAAAAGAAAATGGAAGGAAATGACCAACAATCTCGGTTTTAAAACATTCTGCCCATGCTATATTTCGCACCTGCGATTCCACAGGTGCGACCAAACCTCCGTACATGCGGCTTTCCTCAACTCAAGATAACTTCGCACCTGCGCCCCACAGCCCGCATCTGCGACTACGCAGGTGCGGAAATATCATCGCCACCTGTGCTCCAAGCCAGACCACCACCTCTTCGCACCTGCGGCGCCATAGCCGCACCTGCGGCCTAAGCCTCGCAGGTGCGGTCAAACCAGATGACAGAATCCTCGGCCTCCTTCAAACTCTCAAACCTGATCTGTTAACCACCCGGAATCCACCCGAGGCCCCCGGGACCCTGTCCAATTATACCAACCTATTCCAAAACATAATGCGGACTTGCTCGAGGTCCCAAATCACATCAAACAACATCGAAACCACGAATTGCACCCAAATCCCAACTTTATGAACTTGAAATTCTAAACTTCCATATCTGATGCCGAAACCTATCAAATCACGTTCGATTGACCTCAAATTTTTCACACAAGTCATATTCGATATTACGGACCTGCTCGCATTCCGACCTCGATATCAAAATTTCCACTTCCGGTCGGATTTCTCAAAAACCTTCAAATTTCTATCGTTAGCCAGATGACTTCAAAATGACCTACGGACATCCAAATTCACTTCCGATCGCGCTCCCAACTCCATAATCACCATACAGAGATATTCCCAGGCTCGGAATCCTGAACGGGCATCAATCACACTGAAATTCCTTACAGCCCAAATTTATGAAATTCTTCTAAAATGCTATCTTCCATAATATACGCTGAAACGCTCCCGGGTTATCCAAAACCTGATCCGGACATATGCCCAAGTCCGAAATCATCATACGAACCTTCAGGAACCTTCAAATCTTGATTCGAAGCTCGTTTACTCAAAGTTCCAATCTTAGTTGATTCTTCCAACTTAAGGCTTCCAAATTGAGAATTTTGTTTCCAAATCAACTCCAAACTTCCCGAAATTGAATTCCGACCACTCCCACGGGTCATAATACCTGAAACTAACCTTCTCACGGTCTCAAACCGCTGAACGACGCGCTAGAGCTCAAAATGACCGGTTGGGTCGTTACATTCTCCCTCACTTAAACAGACGTTCATCCTCGAACGTGCCAAGAACTGCTCTGGAGTTATCTGAAATCACTGCTTAACACCTCGTGCACCTGCCCGTGCTACCACAACCCAGTTGAGCACAATGGCTTGATCAAATTTGAAGATTTCTTCTTTTATCCATATAATAAGCCCAGAACCTAGTTCCAACACTTGAAATTCTCTGACATGCCTAGTTCCAATATATAAACACCGTATCAACTACCACACGACATATCAAAACATGACTACATGTCTTTGCCGAATCAGCACCATGCATCGCATAACTCATCTTTTGACCACAACGACACTCCCTGAATCTACATAGCCAAAATTTCACGAATCTGACGCTCTCAATGCACCTCATGATATATATATGTACATCCTGCTATAATGCTGACGATACCACCACAACGGAGGAGATGTGTAGAAATTCATACCCAACTGCAGAGTTAACAAATGATTGAATACCTCATCTTGACTAGAATCATCACCTCATTATGAACCTGAAAAATGGTATTTGTTCTTTAATATACACTTCACATAACCTTATCGCAATGATCCCTGATCCGATAGTATCGTCTCACCCAGTATGAACTGCTCAAACAACAAATCACCCCAAACATGACCAACAGCCTCACATGATACCACATCGCGCCAATAGGCCATAACTCGAACATGATAGATAATAAATGACTCAGGAAGGGACTATTCAACTCGCGCAACTAATATGAACTTTTCTCATAAAATAGGAAGTAAAACATAAGAAAAATAAATATATATTAACCCTTCTCGTCATCACATTGTTACGGCGTGCAACCCGATCCCATCATAAAACTCACATAAGAAAATATACACTGAGCTAAATTGCTCACTATTACACATTACCAAATATCGGTCACAAGCACGCTAAGTGTATAATACCATCCTGGGGAGACTGATAAGTGAAAAACTCAAACACAACTGAGGTGCGATATATATATATATATATATATATATATATATATATATATATATATATATATATATACTCTGGATCTCAAGAGTTATCCTGCTCATATAACATCACCACTACGCGGGACCTCAATGCATATGAAATTATCAAACCGTTTCACAATTCACACGACAAAATCAATATTACCTGAATTTGACGAAGACGGGACAACACCTGATATCCCAACACCCCTCCTTGAGGAGCGCTATACTAAAATGAACATATCTGCCTCACATGAAGCCTATAATCATATTTAAATCCACCCAAAAACATCGAGTCTACCTTGCTCGCACCAAACTAAGCTAATAGCCTCACCTGGGTCCATATTAACCCACTTCCCCTCACAATACGCAAGAACAATCATCATAGCCAAGGAAACCACCCCACAATCCACAACCAAATGGACCAAACGCCTTCCAGGCATAGACTCTCAAATAAGCAATATTGCACCTCTTATACTTGTTCCACATCTTCAATCTATCAGGTGACTACATGTCACACTTATACAATCTTCTCGTGGTTATGCTCCCACGACCTTCCACACCAGGTAACAAGTCTGCACATCCACCACTGGCCATACTAACATTGTATGACAAATCAAGAACCCATAACCAGGGTACAAAGCCTCTTCCACCGAATATCGATCTCAGGTGACACTGAAGATAACACCAGCTTATTCTGAACTTCCAAATCACTTTTTCTTGCTACCGAACTGCAAATCTCGATTCTTACTCTGATGCGAGACTAAATTGCATAGTTTAACATGTGATATACCTTACATTTTATGAGCATTAATGATAGAATTACACTTGTTATGTGCTTAATGGAGTTTATTTCATGTGTAGGTGAATTGGAAATGGAAACGGAGCTAAAGGGATGCAAACACGTCAAAAATACGCAAAAGAAAATGCCCGGGCGATAGCCGGGCGATTTCCCCATGAAGCCTGGACCCCCCTGGCGTTAGGGGGGCGTTAGAGCCATAACGCCAGGCCCCCCTGGCATTAGGGGGAGTTAGATCCATAACGCCAGGCCCCCCTGGCGTTAGGGTGCATTAGAGCCCAAACGCCAGGGGTCTCTAGTGTCGCCCAAGTCCGAGTTTGACGAGTTTAAGTGTTTCCCAAGTGAAATAGAAGTCTCCTACACGGTTAGGGTTCACCCTAAACCTATAAATAGACTCCTAAAA
>ML340200.1:0-21225 GCA_005239505.1 Nicotiana paniculata
GATTTATCAATAAGCTCAGTAGAGGCTATACTTGTAACAAGGATTAATTCACTAGAAATTCAGGGGCAACACTCTACCATTTGCATACTAGTTCAAAGATAATAAGCATACTGGTTCATGGATAATAAGCAACTCAAAGTTTGGCTAAAGATACACATAAGGCATATAATGGCATGCTCGTGAGTCCCAAAACTACCCCACATGATATAATAGTCGCTACGTATGGACTCTCGTCACTTTGTACGCACGTAGGCCCCAAAACAATTACACACCGCACGTAGAACACTTATGGGGACAATTCCCTTTTACAATGTTAGAAAGGAGACTCACCTCGCTCCGAAGATTCATACCCGGCTTCCAAGCCTCTAAGTCGAGTTCAATGGATGCGCAATGCCCCCAAACTATCCAAATAATGATAACCCAATGAAAATATACTCAAATATTAGTTAAAATTTCAGATTATGTAAACTCCCATCTCCGCTCAAGGAATTGACCAAAATGCCTCGGGCCCACGTGCCCGGATTTCAAAATTTCTCGAAGATAAATTCTACCCATAACTTTACTAACTCAAATATACAATTTGTTACATTTTTCATGATCAAATTCATGGTAAAAGTCAAAAATTCCAAGTTCTAGGTCTTCCCCAAAAATCCCAAATTTATACAAATTTTCCATGTCTAAATCCATGTAAGATCACATATTTAACTCAAAAATAGGAATAAATCACTTACCTTTTTTTGCTTGGTGAAAATCCCTCCTTGAGCTCTCCAAAATCATCCAAGCTAAATGAAAGAAATGAAAGAAATGGGCCAAAATTTGTGTTTAAAACAATCTGTCCATACTTCATCGAATTGTACCTTGCGCTTATGTTGTGCAGGTTGTACATCCTATTACAATTTTTCCTTGTTGAGCGCCTTCTGTTAAAACACCCATAACTCCTTGTAGAAATATCTAAATAACAAACCGTTTAAAGATTTAGAAACTAGACTCGAAGATCTTTAGTTTGATAGGTTGTACACCATATAACCCTTTATATATCCCTTTATAGATTTAGAAACAGATTTGCTGCAGAATTTTCAGCAGCTATTTTGGTCCGCAATCCATTCCGTTAACCTTCCGAAATCAACCCGAGGCCCTCGCAACCTTAACGAATTATACCAATATGTCCCAAAACATGATACGAACTCGCTCGAGGCCTCAAATCACATCAAACAACGTCGAAATCACGAATCGCACTCCAATTGAAGCTTTATGAACTTTGAAATTTCAAACTTCTACATCCGATGCCGAAACCTATCAAATCACGTCCGAATGACCCCAAATTTTGCACACAAGTCATATTCGACATTACGGACCTGATCCAACTTTCGAAATTGAAATCCGACCCCGATATCAAAAAGTCAAACTCTCGGTCAAACTTCTCAAAAACCTTCAAATTTCTATCTTTAGCCAAATAACTTCGAAATGACCCCCGGACATCCGAATTCACTTCCGATCGCGCTCCCAACTTCATAATCACCATACAGAGCTATTCCCAGACTCGAAATCCCAAACGACCTCTATAACACTGAGATGCCTTCCAACCCAAACTTATGAAATTCTTCAAAAATACTAACTTCCACAATGTACGCCGAAACGCTCTCGGGTTATCCAAAACCCGATCCGATCGTACGCCCAAGTCCAAAATCATCATACGAACTTGTTAGAACCTTCAGATCCTAATTTCGAGTCCGTTTACTCAAAATTCTAATCTTAGTCAATTCTTCCAACTTAAGCCTTACGAAATGATAAATTTCCTTCCAATTTGACTCCGAACTTCCTGAAGTTCAACACCGACCACACATGCGAGTCATAACACCTGAAATGAAGCTGCTCATGACCTCAAATGGCTGAACGACGTGCTAGAGCTCAAAACGACCGGTCGGGTTGTTACATCCTACTGGAAAGTAAGTCGTGATTTTTTCACCTTTTGAGCCAGGTGTTTTCCACGTAAAATTTATGTGTTCTTTAAATAACGCATTTATTATTCCGCAAACTGTAGGAGTTGGAACACATAGAAGAACCTTGTCCTTCTATAAACTGCACACAAAAATTGGTCGCCACATAAATCACCCTCTCCCCCCTTGTGTGGTATTGACAAAGATAAACATCAATTGGTATCAGAGCGAGTTATCCTTGAAGAGGCTAACACCTTAGGAAAAGAGCAAGATGAGTGCACCACCTGGGAACTGGGAAGGACAACCAATTGTTAGGCCTTCACTCTTCAATGGCCAGTACTACTACTGGTGGAAGGATAGAATGAGAGATCACATCATTGGTGAAGACTATGAGTTATGGGACATAATCACTAATGGTCCAATAGATACCATGAAAAAGAACGGGGAAGGAGTAGATGTGCCAAAGACTAGAGTTGACTGCACTACTGAGGATTTGAGAAAGTGGGAGAAAAATGCTAAGCCCAAAGAAATTTGGGACACTTTGCAAGTGGCTCATGAAGGAACACCTCAAGTGAAGAGGTCAAGAGGAACTCTACTATATTATCAATATGAGAATTTCACCATGAAGGAAGGAGAGACCATTCAAGAGATGTATACAAGGTTCACTACACTGACCAATGAACTCAAGTCTCTTGGAAGGGTCATTCTTGAAGAAGAAAAGGTTGAGAAAATTCTGACAAGGGTCTCGCCAGTCTTGTGGGAAAGCAAAATTACAACCATTCAGGAATCTAAGAACATTGCAACTCTTAAACTGGATGAGCTGATTGGAAATCTCACTTCCTATGAATTTAGAAGGCAGACTATGAAGATGAATAATCCCAAGAAGGAAAGCAGTCTGGCACTTATAATCACTGAAGGAGCTGATCTGGAGGAGGATGAAATGACCATGATCACAAAAGACTTCAAGAAGTATCTAATGAAAGGAAAGGGTCCTTCAAGAAGTGGAAGCTACAACAAACCAAGAGTTCCTGAAAAACAAACCAATGAGGGTTGTTACAAGTGTGGCAAGACTGATCACTACATCAAAAACTACCCTTAATGGGAAATTGAATTGAAGAAGGAAAGAGTTGAACGAAGGAAAAGGAAGAAGGAGCAGGTTCAACCCAAGAAGAACAAAGGATCAACAAAGGCTATGGTTGCTGCCTGGGGATAAAGCTCAGATAAAGATTCAGAGGATGAAGATGGAGATGAACAAGCATTTATTGCAATTGGAGGATCCAATGAGGAATCTGAGGTAAGTATAATTCATCTAAAAGCAAAGATTAAATATTTGTCTAAAGAAACACTTTCTGAACTACTCCTGGATTTCATTGACGAATCTGAGAAGATAAACAAAGAAAAGGAATAGTTATCTAAGGATTGTGCTATTTTGAAAGTAAAGTGTAAGAACTTGGAATCCAGAGTTAGTGAGATTGTAAGTGAAAACACTACACTGAAGAACCAGGTTCATACACTTGAAGAGAATGTCCTAGAATTAAAATCTGAAAATTTAAAACTAAAGCTAGGAACAAGTAAAAAGATGGTTGATTCCACACAACTTAATCTAGAGGAAACAATAGGTAATCTTAAAGATGAATTGTGTAGGAAGGATGAGCAGGTAAGAGTGTAGGAGGAGGATCTAGGAAAGGTCAAGCATGAACCAGATAGAACTAGCAAATGGAACAGGTCCTCTGATCCTTTGACATGGCTACAGGAACATCATAGTAGCAATAGAAGAGGACTTGGCTTTGGGAATCCGCTACCTAAGTGGGATCCTAAAAGGAAGTACCTAACTCTTCCTGGGAACAAGATTTGTACTCATTAGGGTAAGACTGGTCACTTTAAAAGTGAATTTAATGCAAATAAAAAGGCCAGTCAAAAGAACAAAAGTTTTGTTCGAGGGAAGAATTGGTTACCAAGTTGGGATAAAAAGAATTTAATTCATACTTTTGCTTATATAAAGGGACATGGAGTAGTTTGGTTCCTAAGACTAACCCCTGATTTTTTTTTGTAGGTTCAAGTGAAAGGTAGTAGCCGAATATGGTACATGGATAGTGGTTTCTCAAAACACATGACTGGCAACAAGGACTAGTTCCTTTATATTGAGGACCTCAAAGGAGGAAATGTCTCCTTTGGAAATGGAAATAAAGGTGAAATCATTGGGGTTGGTAAGGAATAAGATGATGAAGAATTGGGTTGGTCAGAAACTTAGTCCAAACTGAAGCAACACTGGAGGAAGGAACAAGTGATGGACAGGTTCATCCATCCCTGGAAATATGACAGGGGGAACTGAACAAACTAATTCCCAAACCTCACTAGAACCTGTGCCTGATCCTGTTCCACAACAACAAGGCATTGAAGCAACTTCAAGGAGTAACCAGTTAATTGTGAAACCATGCAGATATCTTTACAAAAGCACTGAGTAGAGAGCATTTTGAAAGGAACATGTTAATATTAGGGATGATTAAGATCACCTGATTGAACCAGTTTAGAATGTAAATACATGAAAAAAAATGAAAACAAAAAAAATTGGCTAGAAAAGTCTGAAACTGGTGTAAATAATCAGATTAATAATTTCTCAGTCCCATACTGTAAAAGGTATACTCTTATGCCATTTTTTGATATGACTCACTGATCACTAATGAATTTTTTTCTATCTTTGCAAATTAAGGCTTGATCAAGAGGATTCTGAAATGATGAACCTGGTCCATCGTGCTGGTTCATCTGAATAGCGAGGTATGTGTTCTACACTCCGCACAATTTTAAATACTAATTAATCCATGATTGCATATGCAGTTGCCCAAGTGGCCATGAGTAAGGGTTAAAAATCTAGGATTCACCCAAAAAATTTTTGCAACTTTTTGATGATGCCAAAAGGGGGAAGATAGATTGTGCTCTGGACATGTGATATTTATAACCTAATGAACCTGGTTCTTTATGATAAATGCTTAATACTCTAATATGTGTCGTTGTTGGACTGAGTTGAAACAGTCCTGAAGCACAAAGTTTGTCACCATCAAAAAGGGGGAATTTGTTGGCCCAAGAAAGGAAATAGTTTTGAAGATTGACAAAGGAACTCCGAGATGAACCAGGTCCATCACAGGTGACATAGACGACAGAGTCAAAGGCACATGAGATGCACATGCAGGAGATAAATGTATTCTAGTAAATTAAGATATCTTATGATCGAAAAAATTGCAAAAAAGAAAATGGAGAAGGACTCCTTATTCAATAAGAACAAAATATAATATAAGGAAGGATTTAGGAGTGGAGTTTTACTAGAACTCTTTCACCAAGGAAGAGTAGCATTAGGATTCTAGTTAATTCCTTATCTACTAAATCCTATATATATTGCATAATGTTCTTATTTTAGAGAGACGCATAAAACTGAAATTTATCAAGAATTGAGTCAGCCAAATTCATGAAAAAATTTTGCAAGCAGTTCGAGCTAAATTGGAGAGTGCGAATCTGGAGCTACTTGAACCAACTAGAAGAACTAGTTCCATCTATTGTCTTCTAGTCTAATTTATTTGTAATAGGTGATTACAGATTGTACCTTTCATCTTTATCTAGAAGCAACTGTAACAGGTACTGAGTGTTCAAGTTATAGTTTACTTGAAGTTTGTCGTAAATAGATAGAGGCTAGTTTGCCACAAAGGGTTAGAGTTAATCCTTATGTTTACAAAAGAGTTTATTTTGTAAATGTTGTTTGGCTTATTGATTTAGTGAAGAGTTTGGAAAAACCCTACTGGGAAGTAGGTCGTGATTTTTTCNGAGTAAAGAATTCCCCAATTTGATGACATACCCCATGACAGATCTCCTGGTATTAGGACAGGGGCCCAGTCTGAATCACAATAGGCAGAAAATGTATCATTAGGTCCAACCCCAAGCAGAATATCAAGGTCCGGTGCTCCCTTTATATAGCACCACTCGCAAAGCTGCATCCTAATGAGATTGCTTTGGCTGCTACATGAACTGCTTGAGTACCTATACTGCAAAACTCAAGTCTGGTCTAGTGATGGTAAAGTAAAGTAATTTACCAATAAGATTTTGATAGCTTCGTATGTCCTCGAGTTCTTCATCTCCATTTACCCCTACATACTTGTCATATTCAATAGTGGGCAACTTCTGATTGAGCTCTATTGGAGTGGACATGGATTTAGCTCCTGCAAGCCCAATTTCTGATATCACTGAAGTGCATATTTCCTTTGTGTGAGTAGAATCCCCCTCTTTAATCTTAAAACCTCAATACCAATGAAGTATCTTAGCTCCCCTAAATCCTTAACTTTAAAAGAATTTTGTAATGTCTTCTTGACTTCTATTTTCAGCTCCGCACTTCTCCCATTGATAAGTAAGTCATCCACATATACTAAGATAACAAAAATGTCTGATGTTGTGCTCTTAGTGAAGAGTGAATTATCATAAGGACTCTGATGATATCCTGACTTCACCAAAGCCTCAGTCAACTTGATATTACATTACCTCGAAGCCTGTTTAAGACCATATAGTGATTTAAGTAGTTTGCATGGTTTATACTCCCCTTGTCTCTGGAAACCCTATGGCAGTTCCATGTAGACATATTCATAGAGATGTCCTTGCAAGAAAGAATTATTTACATCCATTTGAAATAGGTCCCATCCTCTTGAAGCTGATATGTTAATGACTGTTCTGACAGTAACCTTTTGGATACAGGAGAAAAAGTCTCATGATAGTCCAACCCTTCTTGCTGTGTATAACCTTTACCTTCCAACCGAGCCTTGTATCTTTCTATTTCCCCCATTGGCTTTGTATTTTATCTTAAACACCCACTTGGAGCCTATGGCATCTTTTCCTACAAATAACTCAATAATGCTCCATGTTGCATTGTCTTCAAGACTTTTAATCTCTTATGACATAGATTTTACCTAGTTTTGATCCTGACAAGCTTCCTTAAAGCTCTTTAGTTCTACTTCTGCAGAGAACACTCCCAGGTAGGCTTCGTAATGTGCTGACAGATGAGAGTAGGATACACTGTTTGAAATACAATGAAGATGATTTTGAGTGTTTGAGCCTGCAGTATAATCTTTCAACCATATAGGGGGCCTTGTACTTCTGCTAGATTTCTGACACCAGCTGCTTTAGTAACTACCTGTTCTGTGAGGGAATGGCTTGTGGTTGGATTTGTGATTGGCTACACTTCAACTTGCTCTATGGGGTTAGTAGTATCAACTGAGTCCATTATTTCTTAAATTGGTTCCAGTGTCTGAGTGTTTGATGTGGCTCTTGGTTCCGTAGCTGGTGGTTGGATAACTTAAACATGATCAAGTGTTGTGGAGGAGTTTGATTCCTTAGTGGTGGCATGTACCTCATTAGAAGAACTCTGCAGTAATTGTTGAGGTAGAGAATCATTTGGTACAGTAGGCTCACATGGAAATATATCTTCAGTGATCTGAGTTTTTTCCTTAAAAGGAAACACTTGTTCTCTGAATGAAACATCTCTACTGATGAACACTTTTCTGGCATCTAAATCAAATAGTATGTACCACTTCTCTGTTTCTAAGTACCTTATAAGGACTGACTTCCTTGCTCTTGGTGTGAACTTGTCACCACCTTGAAATTTACTTGTAAAACACAAACAACCAAACACCCTTAAGTGCTTTATCTTTGATGGTTTGTTATGCAGCATCTCATATGGACATTTCCTTTGCAGTACTCCTGTGGGGAGTTTTTTAATTAAGTATACTTTTGTCCTCACACAGTCACCCCAGAATCTCATGGGCACTGAGCTTTGGAACATTAGTGTCCTTGCAACTTCTAGGATATGTCTGTGTTTCCTCTCCTGATGTCCTAAAATGTCAATACCACACAAGAGGGGGGGTGTGATTTCTGTGGTGTCCGATTTTCGCGTGCACTGGTTATAAAAGGATCAGGTTCTTCTATGTGTTCCAACCTATACTATTTGTGGAATAATAAATACAGAAAATAAAGAACATAAGGATTTTACATGGATAACACATGGCTCAAAAGGTGAAAAACCACGACCTACTGTCCATTAGGATTTTCCCAAACACTCCACTAAAATCACTGAGCCAAAATATCATTTACAAAAACTCTTTGTAAACGTAGGATTAACTCTAATCCCTTTGTGGCAAACTAGCCTCTAGCTATTTGCGACAAACTCCAAGTTAGCTATAACTTGAACACTCAGTACCTATTACAAATGCTTCTAGATAAAGCTAAAAATGTACAAATTGAAATCCCTAGTACAAGTAAACTATACTAAAAGACAACAGTTCGAACTGGTTCTTCTAGCTGTTCTAAGTAGCTTTAGAGTCGCACACTTAAATCTCACACGAACTAGTTGCAAAATTGCCTTGCTAATTTTTCTCTCAATTCTTGTTTTGTTTTGACTTTTTGTGTGTCCCTGTACAATAAGAACAATCTGCAATATGTATAATTAGTAGACGAGAGATTTACTAGAGTGTAATGCTACCCTTCCTTGGTGAAAGAATTCTAGTTAATCTCAACTCCTCGAATCCTTCCTTATCTTGGATTTTGTTCTTACTGAATAAGGAGTCCTTCTCCTCATTATCTTGCAATGTTTTCAATCAGTAGATATCTTTTTAATTTGCATATTTCGTTTATCTACTGCATGTGCACCTCACATGCCTTTAACTCTGCATGTGACTATGTCGCCAACAATGGACCTGGTTTAACTTTTAAGTTCCTTTATCAATCTTCAAAACCATTCAATTTCTTGGGCCAACAAATTCCCCCTTTTTGATGATGACAAACTCTGTGATTAGGCCTGTAACCAACTTAATCCAACATTAACATATTTTAGAGTATTGAGCATTTATCATAAAGAACCAGGTTCATTAGGTTATAAATATCACATGTTCAGAATAGTACATGACCAATATGACCATTTTTCCCCCTTTTGGCATCATCGAAAAGTTTCAATTCTTAGAAAGTCTCATATATTTAAGAATGACTCATGTCCACTGGGGCAACTGCAAGTGAAACCATGGATTAATTATCAATAGGAAACCAAGAATGCAAATTATCAAAAAAAATGAAACAAGATTAAGAGCAAAAGCAGCAAAATTCATTGATAGAAGCAGTGTTCAACAACAACCCACAAGAAGAAACAAAAAAAGTTAACATCATGAGCAAAAGAAACAAGAAAAAGCACTAATCTGGGTCACTGATAGTCGAAGACAGGCTGGACTACTAAGGATGGGAAGGGGTGGAGGCTGGGTTTTTAGCTTGGATAAGAGATAGCATATCATTAAGAATCCCCTCATTCTTCTCATTTTCTTTGGCAAGCTTAGTTCTAAGAACATCCCTATCATGTTCAACCTCATCCAGGCGATTCTTCAGCCTAAGAATTTATGCATCCTTAGCCCCACTCTCTTGCACAAGTGCTCTGACTTTTCTATTCACCGGAGTCTTCCTGGATGAACCAGGTTCATTTTCAGGAACATTGACAGCATAGTCACAGGCTAGAAGAGTGTTTTTTCCAAAGTGATCCTTGACTGTAGCCATTTCTTCCTTCTTCAGAGGCACCTTATAGTGAGCAAGTACAATTGTGAGGATGAAGCCATAAGTAATGGCATGAGCCTTGGAACCGTTTACCACCCTGCCAAAGAGCTGGATGATGAAGTAAGGCAAGTTGATCTGCTTTCCACTGTCTAGGCACTCCATGAGAACTAAGTCCATGTAATTTGCTATGTGCCTTCTCTCCTGCCTTGGCAGTACACACTTGTTAATGAACTCAAACACCACCTTGTGAGGAGGCGTTATTTCACTTTTGTAGACAACCCTTGGTTCAACCTCCTCTTCATTGTCATGGAACCTTCTGGTGATTTGTAAAGCAGTGGGAAGAGCATCCAAGTTGGGCCATCTCTGCCTGATTTAATCATCATATCCTTCAGACGGTATCCCAAGCACTTCTCCCAATTCTATGGCATCAAATGAAATTTTTGTCCCCTTCACTTGGCTAGAAACCTTACCGTCCTTGACTACAGAATTGGCCATGAACTCGACTATCTCACTTCTGACCAACCTCCCATCTAGCTAAAGGACCATGTCCTTCCAGCCCTGCACCTCCAACCTATCTATCAGATAGACCATTCCAGATTCCTCCAAATCTTTCAGCAATTTCCCCTTCAAAATGGTGCGCTTCCCAAACTTAGTCAAATTGTCCTTCTCTCCAGCAGTCTCATCTTCTTCATCAGCACTATAATCTTCCTCTTCATCAATTTTAATTTTCTTTGACTTTACTGTCGACCTGGTTCTCTTGTCTATAGTTGAGGGTGTAGCAGACACAGATGCATACTTCTTTGAAGAAGTCTTGGCTTTCTTTGGTTTTGGGGTATGCACCTCAACTTCTGCCCTTTGATCATCTTGATGGACCGGGTCCATATCCTCAATCTCCACAACCTCTACAGGCTCAACAATTTTCTCCTTTCCCTTTTCATCTCTCTTTCTCTTACTTTCCTTACAAGCCTTTTGTAACTCCTCCTCACTCTGCCTAAGTGCACTTCTTGTGGTTCTTCCTCTTGGTCTTTTTACTTGCTCTTGCAGTTTCAGACCCCTTAGTCTTTGGAGTCCTTTTATTTTTCGATTTATAACTCTCTCCTAACTTCTTCATAAGATCTGTCAATGTCTCCTCAATGGATGAACCAGGTTCATCTGTTGATTTTCCAAGATTTACTAATCCCTCAGGTGCTTCGCTTGATTTATTTCCCTCTGATTCCTTGGCTCCCTCTTCTAATACTACTGTTTCAGTACCACCAATAGACAATCTAGTAGTTTCTTCCCATGTTCCCCTTGCTTCACTCCGACTTCCCTCTTTCTCTATTTATTCCCCAATTTTATTTTTACGATTTCTTCATCTTACTTCTGGAAACTCCACATTTTTTACAGACCCAACCAGCACAAACTTGTTTTCTAAGTTCTCCACTATTTCAGACACATTCTCAGAGGCAATATTTGGTACAGATGATACATATTCAGAATCAGATGATCTTGTTGCTTCCGCAGTAGCTTATTTGAACGAACCACTGGAATTGTCTCATTCTTGAACCAGGCTAGATTGTAATTTGGCATTCAATTTTCTGGCGAGAGAACTTGTAGCCACTGTTTTCTTGGCGAGCATTTTAACCCGTCTTTTTCTGGGTTCCGGACTGGGGCTAGTTTGAGGAATAGTGGAACTGGGTTGAGACGGAGTAGGACTAGGTGGTGGAGGTGTGGAAGAGGTCGAAGATGGAGTAACATGTGGTAGAGAACCAGGGTTTTCCGAAGGATTAGTCATCTTTGATCTATGATGGAAGAAGAAGATTATGGATTGAGAGTGAGGGCAAGGAAGATGGAAGGGTTTCGACGGTTTTAGAGTTGGTGAGTAATTTCAGAGGTGATGATAGGGTTTTTTTAAAGGAGAAGGTAATTAATATGTAACGACAGCCTTTCTAGGTCAAATAGAGGTCTTATCTCCTCTGCAACTGATCAATGACGGTTACTGCCTCCCTAGTTTCTAGGCAGTTTAGTCTTAATTGGAGTCTTAGTGTAGACAGAACTTGTTCTAAAATGGGATAAGGATAGATTGTGAAAAGCTTTTTATTAGGTAGATTTCTACTCATGATTAACTATTAATATTTCAAAGTGTGTATAGTAGAGAACACATACCTCGCCTTTCAGATGAACCTGGTTCATCATGTCAAAATCCTCTTAATCAAGCCTCAATTTTTAACAATAGAAAAAAACATCATTAGTAACCAATGAGTCATTTCAAAACATGGTAAGAGAGTATGCTATTTAGAGACTGAGCAACGATTAATCTTATTATTCACACAAATTTCAGAATTTCTAGCCAAAAATAAAAATAAAAAAATTCATGTACATTATGAACTGGTTCAATTAGGTGATATTAATTATCCCCAACTCTAACCTATTCCTTTCAAAATGCTCTCTACTTAGTGCTTTTGTAAATATGTCAGCAACATAATTATCAGTAGCACAAAATTCAATAGAGATCATTCCTTTCTCATAATTATCCCTTAAAAATGATGTCTAAAATCTATGTGCTTAGTCCTTTTATGATAAATGAGGTTCTTTGTTATACTTATAGCATTGGTGTTATCACAAAAGATAGGGACACATCCAATATCGATTCCAAAATCTAGCAATTGTTGTTTAATCCACAATAATTGAGCACAACATGAACCTGCAACCACATACTCAGCCTCAGCATTGGATAGAGCTACAGAATTCTGCTTTTTAGTGGCCCAAGACACAAGGCATGAGCCCAGAAAATGTGTCATACCTTAGGTGCTCTTTCTATCCACTAGAAAACCTGCATAATCAGCATCAGCATATCCGACAAGATTAAAGTTAGTACCTTTTGGATACCAAATACATAGATCAGTGGTGCCTTTTAAGTATCTCAAGATTCTCTTTCCTGTAGTTACGTCTGATTCTTTTGGATTCGCCTGAAATCTTGCACAAAGTCCTACACTAAAAATAATGTCAGGTCTACTAGCAGTGAGATACAACAATGAACCAATCATTCTCCTATACAGCTTTTGATCAAAATATGAACCAGGTTCATCTACATCTAGTTTAGTGGTTGTTGCAATAGGAGTGTCAATTTCTTTGGAATCTTCCATTTTAAACTTTTGAAGAAACTCTTTCACATACTTTTGCTGATGGATCATAGTTCCATTTTAATTTTTTTTAATTGGTAAGCCTAAAAAGAAATTAAGCTCACCCATCATGCTCATTCAAATTCACTCCCTATTAATTTGGCAAATTCTTTACTTAGCTTTTCAGTGGTTGCTCCAAAGATTATGTCATCTACATATATATGAACTACCAAGAGAACTTTACCTTTTTCCTTTAAGAATAAATTACTATCAACTTTAACTCTCTTGTAGTCATGCTCAAGCAAGAATTTTGATAACATTTCATACCATGCTCTGGGACCTTGCTTGAGACCATATAGTGTTTTGTCAAGTTTGTACACGTGATCAGGATTCTCCTTGTTCTCAAACCCCGGAGGTTTCTTGACGAACACCTCTTCCTTTAGATAGCCATTTAGGAAGGCACTCTAGACATCCATCTGTTGAAGGGTGAATTCTATGTAAGCAGCAAAGGCTATGAGGAGTCTTATTGCTTCCCGCCTTGCCACTGGAGCAAAGG
Source organism: Nicotiana paniculata (assembly GCA_005239505.1). NCBI lineage: Eukaryota > Viridiplantae > Streptophyta > Magnoliopsida > Solanales > Solanaceae > Nicotiana > Nicotiana paniculata. The sequence continues at coordinate 13,158 of ML340200.1, forward strand.
TTTCATCATAGTCTATGCCTTCCTCCTGAATGTATCCTTGAACCACCAATATTGCCTTGTTTCTTGTAACTGTTCCATCTTCATCAAGTTTGTTTCTGAAGACCCATTTTGTGCCAATTAATGATCTATCCAAGGGTCTTGGTACTAGATGCCAAACTTGACTTCTTTCAAATTGGTTGAGTTCATCTTGCATTGCATTCACCCAGTCTGCATCCTGAAAAGCCTCAGCAACATTTTTAGGTTCAATAAGAGATAGGAAAGCATCAAAAGCACACAAATTCTTCAAAGAGGATCTGGTTTTGATTCCAGAGGTTGGATCAGTGATAATTTTCTCAATAGGGTGAGAACTTTGATATCTGTATGGTTTCACAACCAACTGGTTGCTCCTTGAAGTTCCTTCAGTGTTTTGTTGTTGTTCAACAGGATTAGGTCCAGGTTCCAATGAGGTTTGGAAATTAATTTGTTCAATTCCCTTTGTCATGTTGCAAGGGAGGGATGAACCTGTTCCATCACCTGTTCCTTCCTCCAGTGTTGCATCAGTTTGGACTGAGTTTCTGACCAGCCCAAATTCTTCATCCTCTTGTTACTGTCTCTCAAAAAGAATGTTAGTTTCATCAAAAACTATATGCACTCTTTCTTCATCACACATAGTTCTTTTGCTATAGAATTTATAAGCCTTACTATGTGAAGAATATCCCAAGAATACTCCCTCATCACTTCTGGGATCAAACTTACCTAGGGAGTCTTTACCATTGTTGTGCACAAAACACTTGCAAACAAAAGCCCTAAGGTGGGATATATTTGGCTTTATACCTTTAAGTAACTCATAAGGAGTCTTCTCTTCAAGTGGTCTAGTCATGCACCTGTTTATGATATAGCATGCAGTATTAATAGCTTCTGCCCAGAAGCTATGAGGTAGTTTACTAGAAAGAAGCATAGTCCTAGTTTGTTGTGGAGTTCTAGGAGCAGAAAAGTTGTGATCTATGCCATGCTCATCACAAAATTCAGCAAATTTAGCATTTTCAAATTCAGTGCCATGATTAGACCTAATTGATGCAAGTTGATTTCCTAATTGTTTTTTATAACAGAGGAAGTAAATATGATGAATGCCTCATCTTTAGATGTTAGAAATACTGTCCAGATAAATCTAATAGTCATCAGCAAGCACCATTACATATCTCTTACCACATCTGCTTAAGGTTCTCATAGAACCATAGAGATCTATATGGACCAGTTCCATCGATCTGGTAGTACTTACCACTTTCTTGCTTTTGAAAGAGGATCTTATCTGCTTCCCCTTTACACAAGCCTCACAGACTTTGTCTTCCTTGAACTTAATGTTAGGAATACCTATCACTAAGTCATTGGAGACTAGTTTGTTACGTTGACTCAGACTTGCATGTCCAAGTCTCTTATGCCAAAGGAGGGGATCACTATCAAGCACACTTAAGCATGTTAGTTCATTTTCTGAAAGTGTAGACAGATCTATGATATATATATTGTTCACTCTTTTTCCCTGCAAAACAATCTTGTCAGTGATAAGATTTATTACAAAACATTTTGTAGAGGTGAATGCTACCAAGTTACCTCTATAACACAGTTGTGATACACTGATTAGGCTATATTTCAAGCCATCTATTAGGTAGACATTCTCAATGGAACGAGTGTCATCCTTATCTACCTTACCAACCCCAATGATTTCACCTTTCTTTCCATTTCCAAAGGAGACATTTCCTCCTTTGAGGTCCTCAAGTGATAGGAACTGGTCCTTGTTATCGGTCATGTGTTTTGAGCAGCCATTATCCATATACCATATTTGGATACTTCCTTTCACTTGAACCTACAAAAGAAAATCAGGAGTTAGTCTTAGGAACCCAAACTAGTTTGAGTCCCTTTCTATAAGCAAAAGGATGAATTAAATCTTTTTAGCCCAATTTTGTAACCACTTCTTCCCTCGAACAAAACTTTTATTCTTTTGACTGGCCTACTCTTTTACATTGCATTCACTTTTGTAGTGACCAGTCTTACCACACTGGGTACAGATTTTGTTCTCAGGAAGGGTGAGGTACTTGCTTTTAGGATCCCATTTAGGCAGTTGATTCCCGAAGCCAAGTCCTCTCTTATTGCTACTACGATGTTCTTGTAGCCATGTCAAAGCATCGGAGGATATGTTCCATTTAAAAGTTCTATCTAGTTCATGCTTGAACTCACCAAGTTCCTCCTTCAACATTCTTATCTGTTCATCCTTCCTGTACAACTCATCTTTTTGTTTACCTACATTTTCTTCTAAGGTGAGTTGAGAGTTGTTAGCTATCTTCTTACTGGTTCTTAGTTTCAGTTTTAGATTTTCAGATTTTAACTCTAGGACATTTGTTTCAAGTGGATGAACCTGTTCTTCAGAGCAGTGTTTTCACTTACAGTCTCACTTACTCTAAGTTCCAAGTTTTTACATTTTGCGTTTAAAATTACACACTCCTTAGACAACTGTTCCTTTTCCTTATTAATTACTTCAGATTCATCAATAAAGTCTAGAAGTAATTCATAGAGTTTTTCTTTGGACAGGAATTTAATCTTGTCTTTGAGATGGAATATACTTAACTCAGATTCCTCATCTGATTCACCAATTGCTATAAGTTCTTGTTCATCTTTATCTTTATCATCTGACTCTTCATCTAAACTTTCTCCCCAAGAAACAACCATAGCCTTTGTTGATACTTTGTTTTTATTGGGATGAACATGTTCCTTCTTTTGGTTCCTTCGTTCATACCTTTCTTTTTTCCATTCGACTTCCCATTGAGGGCAGTTCTTGATGTGATGATCAGTCTTCCCACATTTGTAGCAGCCCTCATTAGTTGATTTTTCCGGTACCCTTACTTTGTTGTAGTTTTCACCTCTTGCGGAGCCCTTTCCTCTCATAAGATATTTCTTTAAATGCTTGGTGATTATAGCCATTTCATATTCTTTCAGATCTGCTCCTTCAGTGATTCTCAATGCCAGACTCATTTCCTTCTTGGGAACATCCATCTTTATTGTCTGCCTTCTAAGTTCATAGGCAGTCAGATTTCCAATTAGCTCATCCAGTTTGATAGTTTCAATGTTCTTGGATTCTTGAATTGCAGTGATCTTGCTCTCCCAATATACTGGAAGAACCCTTGTCAAAATATTCTCAACCTTGTCTTCCTCAAGAAGAGTCCTTCCAAGAGATTTCAGTTCATTAGTCAATGTAGTGAACCTAGTGTACATCTATTGAATGGTCTCTCCTTCCTTCATATAGAAATTTCTCATTTTGAGAATATAGTAAAGTACCTATGGATATCTTAACTTGGGCAGTTCCTTCATAATCCACTTGCAAAGTGTCCCAAATTTCTTTGGCAACAGTGCAGCTTTGAATTTTGCTGTACTCATCTGGACCAAGTCAACACACAAGCCACTTCTTGGCCTTAGCATTCTTCTCCCACTTTCTCAAATCCTCAGCAGTGCAGTCAGCTCTTGTCTTTGGCACGTCTACTCCTTCAGCATTCTTCTTCATGGTGGCCATAGGACCATCAGTAATTATTTCTCATAGCTCATAGTCTTCACTAATTATATGATCTCTCATCTTGTTCTTCCACCAAGAGTAGTACTGTCCATTGAAGAGTGGAGGCCTAGCGCTTCATTGTCCTTCCCAGTTCCCAGGTGGTGCACCCATCTTGATGTTTTCCTAAGGTGGTAGCCTCTTCAAGGATAACCCACTCTGATACCAATTGATGTTCTAAAATGTCAATACCACACAACGGGGGGGGGGGTGATTTGTGTGGTGTCTGATTTTTGCGTGCACTAGTTATAGAAAGACCAGGTTCTTCTATGTGTTCCAACCTATACTATTTGCGGCATAATAAATACAGAAAATAAAGAACACAAGGATTTTACGTGGACAAAAACCAAGCTCAAAAGGTGAAAACCCACGAGCTGCTTTCCAGTATGATTTTCCCAAACACTCCACTAAAATCACTGAGTCAAAACAGCATTTACAAAAACTCTTTGTAAACTAGCCTCTTGCTATTTGCGACAAACTCCAAGTTAGCTATAACTTGAACACTCAATACCTATTACAAATGATTCTAGNTTTGGAACTGGTTCTTCTAGCTATTCCAAGTAGCTTCAAAGTCGCAGACTTAAATCTCAAACGAACTACTTGCAAAATTGCCTTGCTAATTTTGCTCTCAATTCTTGTTTTGCTTATGCTTTTTGTGCGTCCCTGTACAATAAGAACAATCTTCAATATATAGGATTAGTACACGAGAGATTTACTAGAGTTCTAATACTACTATTCCTTGGTGAAAGAGTTCTAGTTAATCTCAACTCCTCGAATCTTCCTTATCTTTGATTTTGTTCTTACTGAATAAGGAGTCTTTCACCTTATTATCTTGCAATATTTTTGATCAGGAGATATCTCTTTAATTCGCATATTTTTATTTATCTCCTGCATGTGCATCTCACATGCCTTTAACTCTGCATGTGACTATGTCGCCAACCATGGACCTGGTTCAACTTTAAGTTTCTTTGTCAATCTTCAAAACCATTCAATTTCTTGGGCCAACATCTCCACTATGCCATTTTGTTGAGGTGTATATGGACAACTACTCTGATGTATGATTCCTTGTAAGGAAATTATACATGTCATGTTAGTAGAGCATTCTGGTGTTGCTGGTTTTGACAAGAGTTTGACAAGTTGCTTATATTGTTCTTCTGTGAAGAATTGTCCATTCCCCTGCACTTTAACAGTTGCTGCCTTGTTTTCCTCATTGCTTATATTCACATGGTTGGTATATACCTTTCCTCCTCCGTCCTGATTTCTTCTTTTACTCTTGAAATCAACTGGGTAGCCAATTATCTTAAAACAATTTTCCTTAAGGTGACCTTCGTATCCACAATGCTCACAAATGATTCCTGGCCTTTTACCTATAAAACTTGGGCCCTTTCCTGCTAGCATAATGAGTGGTTCCTTATGTGTATCAATTACACCTAAGGTTCTTTGACTTTCTTCTTGAGTAACTATTGCATAAGCTTCATTAATAGTCACAACATGCCTTTTTGCCAGTACATTACTCCTTATGTTACTATAGGTCTCATTTAATCCCATAATAAATTGTTATAAATGTTGTGACCTTAAATGTTCAACTGAAGGTATAGCCTCCTCACAATCACATGAAGATAGAGGCACTAACACATCTAATTCGTCCCACGGGTCCTTCATTTAGAAAAATATGAAGTTACAGAGTCAGTACCTTGTCTTAATGTCGCTATAGTTTTCCAGAGGTGATAGATTCTAGTTAGATATGATGTATCAAACCTTTCCTGGAAATCACTCCAGACTTTTCTCGCATTTGAAGCATAGACAATGCATGGCATCAATTCACTCGATAGAGTGCTTCCGATCCACGACAAAATGATCGCATTGTATTTTTCCCATTGCTCTGTCAATTCTCCTCTATACGTGCGTTTTACACAGGTTCCATCTACAAACCCTAGTTTACTCTTTCCCCGGAGTGCTAATTTCATCGCCCTGCTCCACATTGCGTAATTCTCAGGCCATGTGAGCTTTAGCGGTATTAGGACTAGTCCAAGAGCATCTGAGGGTTACAAAAAAAAGCGGATGATTATGATCTAGAGAAATAACTTCATTTTTGGCCATGGCTGAACAGATCGGAGCTCCGTCGAGCTTCAGTCAAGCGTCGATTCTTCAATTATCTTCCTAATTCTGATGAATCTGTGATCCCCGCTCTGATATCATGATGAAATCTACACTAATTGCCAGAGAAATCTAACATGCAAGCAGAATTGTAGAAGGTGAAGTAGAGAGGAAATGAGGGACGCAGAGATGAGATGAAGAAGAAGAAGAGTGAAAAATCCGTTTATTACAATGAAGTGGTCCCCTTTATACATCACTAACACTTCTAACTAAATAATAACTTATTTACACTTTAGTCCACTAACTAGTTACTTAGTATATTCTAGCTCTTATAACAATAGTAAGGGAAATAAGTCTCTTTGGTACATATAAGTAGCAAGTCACAAATCGAAGTTTCAAAAGCCAAAAAGAAACATTTTCCAACAAGAAAAAAGTTGGTTGAGACACGAAATAACAAGGTGGGTTTGCTACCAAAAAGTACAAAAAACTAATTATTTGTTCACTTTATATATCTTGGAAAACAAATTAAAATTAAAGGGGAATATTATCTTGTCCAACTGCTATTTTTGCATTTGAGATTTGGCCATTTCTTTGCAAAAAAAAATTTTGTTTCTGTAATACTTCAAGTTCTTTCTTAGCTTCTTCAATTGCTAACCTCAATTTTCTTTCAATAGCAAAGCAACCATACACAGGGTTTTCTTTCCTAATTTTTGCCTCTAAAATTAAGCTTTCTGCCATTATTCCTTTTTGCTCATCGTCAACAGAATTAAGCATATTTATGATTCTTACGCCGAAAAGTCGTAAAACATTTTGGAAATCTCCAATATTGGAAGAAAAATATGGAGCTAATTGGCAATTTGCATCACATTTTTTCCTTAGGTGGGTACAGGCTGCACGTTTTTCAGTAGGTATGAGAGGATTTGCATTCTCCATTTTTTTAACTTGGGAATTAACCCTAAATACTTAATTAAAAGAAGATATATAAAAAAAGTTGTCCTCCCTATTTTCTTGTTAATATAAGAATGGAGAAGAAGTGAGTTGATTAAACACAATGCAATATAAGAAATATATATAGGAAGATATAACGATTTTACCGTTTTAATTACAGAATTAGATTACATCTAAGATAACATGATTTGACTCTCACTTAAATACATTTAATAACCTTAGATTTTGTTCTCTAAAAATGAGTGATATACTTAATTTTCTTTGGTAGCAAATCCTTCATATTACTTGTTAATAAATACGTTCATATTTGCGTTACATTTAAAATTGAATTAAATTACGTATATGGAGTACATTCAAGTTTTTCTATAACAACTTCATTTGTTTTTATATTTTTCATCTTTTATAGTAAATATATGTTATAGTACACCTATAACATTATATGACATTTAAATATTATTTGGTTGTTTTAGAAAAAAAATATCTATAAATTAACTTTTTTCTTTTTTAATATTTTACATATACAATATAAAAATATATATATCTTATTTTGACACAATGCTATCTTTACTTCTAAAGAAATAGCTTGTTGTTTAGACTCCATATATATGACATGAATTATTCTCATCAAGAAATCAAAATGCCTTACATAAAAAATTTAATACGCCACAAGAAACAGGGGCGGAGCTAGCATGCGAGATAGGGGTTCGGTCGAACCCAGTAGTTTTGGTCCAAACCATATGTTTGTCTTAAGAAGTCCATTAAATATGAATAAATTATCAATTTAGAACCCAGTAACCTGAACATACTAATATCCTGAATACATAAACTTCACATTCCGACTCCACCTCTAACAAGAAATACTGAATCCAATAAAAGACTCAAATTTAGTGAGTATTTCTTAAAATCCTAAACTTACGCATGATGCGAATAGAAAAGATATGTGCAGATTTTTAAATATTAAGCATTATGTACGCCGAAAACTTTTGTGCAATGGAATGAATTGAAAGCATACTTGCATATATTTTAATGAAATTAAATAAAATCTTTAATTATGGAAGTCTGTATTAGCAAAATATTATTATCATAAGTGGTGCATAACGTTTTCAAGATATTGTGCCAAACTTTTTAGACTTATTACCGTTAATCTTAGAGATTTTACATTGTTGTTATAGAAGGATAATCTTACAAAGAGCATCTTGTTATAAAGATGGACGTTGATTATTATAGATAAACATCGTTATAGAGAGGTAAAATATTACATAAAAAATCGATTTCGTAAACAACTTGGCTTTTTATATAAGTGACGTTATATAGGGATGTTGTTATAGAAATGTCTGACTGTATGTAGTTGAAAAGAATAAAATAAAATGTTTAATCGGTAATATAATTTACTATTTGGTCTAAAACAAAGAAATAGTAAAATGGGAAAAAAGTTTCAAAGGTTTACGA